>ML339520.1:0-11730 GCA_005239505.1 Nicotiana paniculata
TTATATTTGCAACGCCCGTTTAGTCTTTTATTAGACATAGTTGAGCGTGATCAAATTTTGGCTATATATATCCATGTATGGTTATGTGTGCGATACATGTGTCACAAAGAAACTTTTAAACTCGATTTTAATAACGTACTTTGACTCTAACTCAGTTCAAATCATCTCTAATCTTCCTAAATTTTGTTAATAATCTTGCCTATATTATTTCAACGACGTCCAATCATCGAGAAAAAATATTTTTCCCTAGGTAATTTATATGTTGTATGTTATTGGTCACCTTTTATTGGCAAGAAAAAAATGGTTAAATAACATTCTATGTCTAAAGTGCCGTGAAGTATTGCAAAATATGGTACATTCATGCAGTTCCTCTGCGTAATTATATCATTATTGATAATTAATTTTGATACAAAAAAATCAACAATTTTTTTGGTAATTCGAAAACCAAGTATTGCATTAATTGTATAAAGTTCTATATGTTATAAGAATAAATATTATAATTATAAACTAAATTACCAAAAGAGAAGAGACAATAATAGATAAGAGATGTAGAGAGGAGGGAACTATTCTTCTTATTTCAAGTATGTTTCTTATGTGTTCTTCCATGGGCAAAGAATATCCTATTTATACTATACAAGATACACCCAAAACTTACTAGATACATCCTAGGAATTAATAGGTGCATCTATTCAAGTAGTACATTGTATAGAATGTATGGATAGATTAAATGAACATCCATAACATTCACTTTATTTATAACACTCCCCCTTGGATGTTTATTTGAAAGATAATGTGCCTCGTTAAAACTTTACTAGAAAAAAATCAAGTGGGAAAAAGCCCAGTGAAGGAAAAAGAGTACATACATCTTGTAATACGCATTGAGTGTTGCATCATTAAAAACCTTACCAGGAAAACTTAATTGGGACAAAACCTTGGTTAAGGGAAGAAGAGTACAACGCATATTATACTCCCCCTGATGAAAGCTTTATTTGATATCTCGGAGACGATGCATTCCAATCTTATGTCTCAGCTTCTCAAATGTTGATGTTAACAATGCCTTAGTGAATAAATCGGCTAGATAGTCGTTTGAACGAATTTGTTGAACATCTATCTCACCATTTTGCTGAAGATCGTGTGTGAAAAAGAACTTTCGTGAAATATTCTTTGTTCTGTCTCCTTTGATATATCCTCCTTTAAGTTGAGCTATACAAGCAGCATTGTCTTCATACAATATCGTTGGAATCTTTTTTTTAAAAGAAAAACTACATAGTTGTTGAATATGTTGAGTCACTGATCCCAACCATACACATTCTACTAGCTTCATGAATAGTTATTATCTCTGCATGATTGGAAGATGTAGCATCTAAAGTTTATTTTGTTGAACGCCATGAAATAGTTGTACCCCCCACAAGTAAATAGATAGCCTATTTGAGATTGGGCTTTATGTGGGTCAGACAAATAACCTGCATCTGCATAACCGATCAACTGTGAATCCGATTCATAAGAATAAAATAATCCCATATCAATAGTCCCTCGGAGGTATCTACAACTATGCTTAACACCATTCCAGTGTCTTGTTGTTGGAAAGCAATTAAATCTTGCAAATAAACTTACTGCAAAAGTTATATCTTGTCGAGTATTATTTGCAAGATACATTAGTGCCCCAATTGCACTAAGATATGGAGTTTCATTACTAAGAAGATCTCCATCATTTTCATGAAATCGGGATGGATCTTTATTTATATCAAGTGATCTTACAACCATCGGGGTACTCAATGAATGTGTTGTATCCATATAAAAACGCTTTAGGATCTTTTCGGTATAAGTTGATTGATGGACAAAAATTTCATCTTTCATATGCTCAATTTGTAGACCAAGACAAAATTTTGTGTTTCCAAGATCTTTCATTTCAAACTCTTTCTTCAAACAATCTACTGCTTTTGGAAGTTCCCTAGGAGTTCCAATGATATTTAGATCATCAACATACACGCGATTATAACAAATTCAGATCCAGACCTTTTTTAAATACATAAGGACAAATTGGATCATTCTTATACCGTTCTTTCAGCAAATACTTACTCAGGCGATTATACCACATTCGCCTTGATTTTTCCAATCCGTATAAGGATTTTTGAAGCTTTATTGAACAAGTTTCTTGAAAAAATTTATTAGTTTCAGGAACTTTAAGCCCTTCAGGGATTTTCATATAAATTTCGTTGTCTAATGTGCCATACAAATAGGTTGTGACAACATCCATTAGACACATATCAAGTTTTTCATGGACTGCCAAATTTATAAGAAACCTGAAAGTGATTGCATCCACCACAGGAGAATACGTCTCCATATAATCAATGCCAGGTGTTTGCGAAAATTCTTGTGCCACAAGTCGTGCTTTATATCTAACAACTTCATTTTTATTATTTTGTTTTCGCACAAAACCCCATTTATATCCACTGGCTTTATTCCTTCAGGTGTTCGAACTATACGTCCAAATACTTCACGTTTTTCAAGTGACGCTAATTCTGCCTGGATAGTGTCTTTTCATTTTGGCCAATCATTTCTCTGTCTACATTCATCGACAAATCTTGGTTCAAGATCCTCATCTTCTTGTATTATTTCAACGACAACATTATAAACAAAAATATTGTCGACAATAATATTATTCCAGTTCCATCTTTTTCCTGTAGAGACATAAATTATTGAGATCTCTTCATTTTTATTATTTTCAGGTACCTGGACCTCCTCTGAGGTCTTGTCATTTGTTATGTCACGGGGCTCTTTTTGAGAAATTGCCTCTATATTATGATCTCCTATATCATTTGCTCCTTTTCGCTTTTGAGGATTTTTATCTTTGGAACCAATTGGTCTACCATGTTTCAAGCGTGGATTAGACTCATTTGCATTTATAGATTGTCCAATCGGCACATCAATTTGAATATGAGCATTAGCAGCTGGAATATGTGACTTAGTCACCCTTTGTAGGTTAGTGAATGCATCTGGCAGTTGGTTTGCAATATTTTGCAAATAAATTATCTCTTGAACCTTGTGTTCACATTGATTTGTTCGAGGATCTAAATGAGATAGTGATAATACATTCTAATCTATCTTTTCTTTTCTTGCAACTGCTTATTTTCTCCCCCTAATATTGGGTATATTGATTCATCAAAATAACAATCAGCAAATCTTGCTGTAAATAAATCTCCAGTAATAGGTTCCAAATATTTTATAATAGAAGGAGATTCATACCCAACATATATCCCCAACCTTCTTTGGGATCCCATCATTGTGCATTGTGGTAGAGCAATTGGAACATATACTGCACATCAAAATATTCTAAGATGGAAAATATTTGGCTCCTGACCAAAAGCTAATTGTATTGGGGAGACTTTATGATAACTTGTGGGTTTGATACGCACAAGAGCTGCTACATGCAAAATAGTGTGGCCCCATGCCGAAATGGGAAGTTTTGTTCTTATAAGAATTGGTTTAGCAATTAATTGGAGGCGTTTGATCAATGATTCCGCTAGACCATTTTGAGTATGAACATGAGCAACTGGATGCTCAATTGTTATCCCAGTTGATATGCAATAATAATGAAAGTCCTGGGACGTAAATTCACCAGCATTATCAAGACGAAGTGTCTTAATTGCATAATCTAGAAATTGTGCTCTTAATCTCATTAATTGAGCTAGTAACCTCGCAAAGACCAAATTGCGGGTTGATAATAAGCACACATGTGATCATCTTGTAGATGCATCTATCAAAACCATATAATATCTGAATGGTCCACATGGAGGGTGTATGGGCCCACATATATCACCCTGTATACGTTCCAAAAATGCAGGAGATTCAACTCCAACTTTAATTACTGATGGTCTAATAATCAGTTTTCCTTGAGAACGTCAGCACAAGAGAATTCTTTAGTTTGAAGAATCTTCTGGTTCTTCAATGAATGACCATATGAATTCTCAATTATTTTGCGCATCATATTATAATTGGGATGGCCCACCGGTCATGCCAAATAGTAAAATCATTAGTAAACTCCTTGTTTACTATGGCATGTGATTCAACTACACTAATATTAGTGTAGTATAATCCGGAGGAAAATGCGGGAAGCTTTTCAAGCAGATACTTCTTTTCCGCTTTTATTGTAGTAATATAAAGGTATTCAACCTTTCCCTCATTGGTGGTCTCAATATGATAGCCATTTTGGCGAATATCTTTTGAAACTCAACAAGTTTCTTTGAGACCCACTACTATATAATGCATCATCAACAACCAATATAGTTCCTCCTTGTAGTAATACAACCGCTCATTCAGAGCCCTCAATTAATTTTGTACTGCCAGATATTGTTATGATATTGGCTTCTTTTATAATTAAATAAGAGAAGTCTCTCTTATCTTTTAATATGATGTGCGTCGTAGCACTATCCAGAAGACATATTTCTTCTTTATTATTCATTCGGCCCCGATATATTTAGTCTTCTTTCAGACTTTGATCTATTGCTATCACATTCGCTTCACGGAATGGATCAGATCTAGAGGGATGAGCTTTATTACAATTATATTATTTTGCCTCAATAATCATTATATCATTAATTGTGGTGCCTTGGGACTCAAGCTCAATGTCTTACCCTCATAAAGGCATGTTAAGCATAATGCATTGGGACTAAAACCCAACATCTTATCATCATGGTGCACCAAGACTCAAATTCGATATCTGAACACCTCTTCCGAGTTATTGCTACTACAGAAGCAAATTCGAGGCATGTAGAATGATTTTTTTTTCTAATATGTTATAAGTGATTATTTCAGCACATAATTTCAAACGAGAAATAATTATAAACATGATTGAGTAATGTAAAAATCTTGTAAGCACAAACATATGATCCAAATTCTAATAACTTAGCTCTTTAGAATGCATCGTAACTTCTATTATCCCAATTTTGTCGTAACATTTGGATGTAGAATTAATTAGTCTAATCATTATAATTCAATTTAATACTTATCTATTTATGTATAGGTTTAAACTTTCTCGCAGATTATATAATAAAATTAAAATTTAACTGAAGCTTATTGTTTCCATACCAAGGCAATTACTATAATCATATTCAAAATAAGTTATGCATATCGTAACTAAATTGCAGGTTAAAGAAGATCCTAATAGAAACATTATAAACATAAGAATGTATACTTGGATGGGAAAAGAAATTAACTACCTCTTTTTTGAAGAAGATAAAATTCGAATGAAGCAGATAACCTCAATTGGTTAGAACTTCGTGCTGATAACGTTTTATAAAATTAATGTTATAATTATAAACTAAAGTACCAAAAGAGAAGAGACAATAATATGTGACGACCCAGCCGGTCGTCTTAAGAATTAACGTCCCGATACCCTATTAACTATTTTTCCCAAGTCTATTTTTGCTAATTGAATTGTCGGGACGTTCGGTTTTGAGTTTCGGAGAGTTTTGGGACACTTAGTCCCTAAATGAGAGCTTAGGTGTTGAAAAGTTTCCCATAGTCGGAATAGTGTAAAGACGGCATCGGAATCCGATGGTTTCGTTAGCTCCGTTAGTTGATTTCAGGGTTGGGAGCGTGTTCGAAATGCATTTTGGAAGTCCGTAGCTCATTTAGGCTTAAAATGCTAAAGTTTGAATTTTTGAAGTTTCCAGTCTGATAGTGAGTCTTTGATCCGAGGGTCGGAATAGAATTCCGGAAGTCGCAGTAGTTACGTCATGTCATTTGGAATGTGTGTGCAAAATTTGAGGTCATTCGGATGAGTTTAGACGTGTTTCGGCGTCGGATGTGAATTCTAGAATTTTCCTAAGTTTCTAGGCTTAAACCTATGCATAATCGATGATTTTGATGTTATGAGACGTGTTTTTAAGGCTCGACCTAGTTCAAATAAGGTATTAGGGTCGGTTGGTGGTTTTGGTTGAGGTCCCGGGGGCCTCGGGTTTGTTTCAGATGCTTAACGGGAGAATTTGGGACTTATCTAATTGCTGAACCAAACCTCTTCTGGTGTTTTCGCACCTGCAAAGGTTTTCCCGCAGGTGCGAACATGCAGGCGCGATAGGGTTTATCGTGGTGCGATGGCGAGGGATTTGGCCAGTGGTCACAGATCCGACCTGAGTTTCAAAGGTGCGGAACCGCAGGCGCGACCAAACGACCGCAGGTGCGGCCCCAGTGGACTTAAGTGAATTCTGCACCTGCGATGCTTTTTCCGCAGGTGCGGTGATCGGGACCGCAGGTGCAAGATCCCTGTGTGTTTATTCCAAATATCCGAGGGTTTATTTCATAAGTCTATAAAATCATTTGAGAGCTCGGGAATTGGTGATTTTCAGTGGTTTTGAAGAGAAGGATCATAGGTAGCATTTTCTAATCCTAATTCATTGTTAGACCATTAATCCCCGTTGTTTTCTTTAGTTTAATTATCAAAAATGGGGGAAAACCATGGGAACTTGATGAAACTTCCCCAAACCGAAATTCTAAGAATTTAAGGGGTTTTTGGCATCGGATTTCGATTGTTTCCGGTCGAGTGAGTTCGTGAGTGAATGGGTTTCAGGAAAATACAAATTTTACCCGATTCCGAGACGTGTGCTCGGGGGGCGTTTTGGTCATTTTACCTAATTTCACGCCTTAACTTTGAATTAAATAGCAGAATCAGTTGCTTGAGATGTTATTTACGATATGTAATTGAATTGTATAGATTTGGGCCATTTGAGTCGGATACTCGTGGCAAACGTGTGGTTTCGAGTTGATTTTGAGCCGGTTCGAGGTAAGTGGCTTGTCT
Source organism: Nicotiana paniculata (assembly GCA_005239505.1). NCBI lineage: Eukaryota > Viridiplantae > Streptophyta > Magnoliopsida > Solanales > Solanaceae > Nicotiana > Nicotiana paniculata. Next base: position 6,797 of record ML339520.1, read on the forward strand.
AACCTAGTGTGGGGGATCTNGGCGCTTTAATTGTACTACGTGAAGCATGTTAGGCTAGAACTACTTGTTGCCTTGTATTTTTGCACTCTATTTCTGAATGTCTTCTTGTTGTGGCTGCGTATTTACTTCGGGACTACGGGACGGTATCCCAGGAGATCCCTCTGATGGTATCTCGAGAGATCCCCCTGCATATTTACTTTGGGACTACGGGACGGTATCCTGGGAGATCCCCCTGCATATTTACTTTGGGATTACAGGACGGTATCCCGGGACATCCCCCCTGCATACTTACTTTGGGACTGCGGGTTCGATTCCCGATAGATCCCCCTACACATATGATGGACTACGGGACGGTATCCCGGGAGATCCTTCGGATATACATATGATGGACTACAAGACAGTATCCCGGGAGATCCACTAGACATTTGAGAAAAAGGACTACAATACGGTATCCTGGGAGATCCTCATTGTTGCCATTGTTATTGAGTTGTACATATTCCGTGTTTACTCTGTTCTTTGTGTTTGTTATTGCCTGGTTCGACCGGTCTTATTTTACTGCTATACTCATTATTACTGCCTATTTTCATACTGTAAATTCCTATTATATTAATTAACCTCAGTAGGGCCCTGACCTTCTTCGTCACTACCCGACCGAGGTTAGGCTTGGCACTTACTTAGTACCGCTATGGTGTACTCATGCCCCTTCTGTGCATGTTTTTCATGTGCAGATCCAGGTACCTCCACCCAGACGCACTATTCCCGAGGTGGAGGGATCTAGCAGAGACTTTGAGGTATATATGCTGCGTCCGCATGCCAGGAGTCTCTATCTTATTCCAGCTTTAGTGGAAAGCTTTTCCTTCCTTACAGTTGTTTAGACATTCTGGAGTTAGAGCAGTGTATTACATTTTTGTTAGCATGTGTTTCCCGTGAGTTTCTGGGTTTTTGGGGTGATATTATAGACTTCCGCATTATTGGGTTGTATATGCCAGGCGACATTTATATACAGTCTTTCTTTAGTTGTTCAGTTTTAATTAATTATCCGCAAGTTATGTTATTTTTCCGCATTGTTAGGCTTACCTAGTTATAGGGACTAGGTGCCATCACGACATGTTCACGGTGGGTGAACTGGAGTCGTGACAAGTTGGTATCAGAGCTCTAGGTTCATAGGAGTCACGGAACACAGGCCGGTTTATATGGTACGGAGACCTCTGTACTTTTCTACGAGAGGCTATGTAACTCTTTAGGAAAAATCTTTACTTCATTTGATTTCCTTGTCGTGAGATATTTTTGACATCAATTCTAAACCTCTGTCTTCTATTCTCTCACAGATGGTGAGGACACGTGCTACTCGGGACGATCAGGCACTCGCGCCCCCTATTGCAGCCGTCAAAGGCCGGGGTCGAGGTAGAGGTCGAGGACGCGCACATGGTGCAGCGAGAGCACTTGCGCGAGCTGCCGCCGAGGTACCACCAGCAGATCCAGCCAAAGTCCATGCACCTGACATGCCTACTGCCACTACTACTCCAGCTCTTCAGGAGACGTTAGCTCAGTTCATGTCTATGTACACCACTCTGACTCATGCAGGGTTGCTTCCCCTTGTTGCAGCCACATCCCAGGTCGGGGGAGGAGCACAGACTCCCGCCTTCCGCACTCCGGAGCAGCGAGTGCATGTGGAGAAGTTCCTAGGGATCATTCCCGTACTGCTTGTAGTGCCAGTTCAGCCCGAGGATGGGTCAGTTGCTTCAGAGGACGAGCAGTGGAGACTTGAGAGGTTCAAGAAGTATGATCCTCCGGTATTCAGTGGTCTAGCATCAGACGATGCCTTGGAGTTTCTAGAGGAGTGCCACTGTATTCTTCGCACTATGGGCATAGCCGGATCTAATGGGGTTCCTTTACTACCTTCCAGCTTCGCGAAGCTGCCTATGATTGGTGGTGCACCTATGAGTTAGACAGTCTAGACGAGGCTGCTTCACTGACCTAGACCCAGTTTTTAGATATGTTCCTGAGGGAGTTTGTTCCTCAGAGCCTCAGGAACGCATGGCAGGCAGAGTTTGAGCATTTGCGCCAGGGTGCTATGACAATTTCAGAGTATGCTATCTGTTACACCAAATTGGCTAGGCATGCACCAGCTTTGGTTGCTACGGTCCGCGAGAGGGTTTGCCGGTTCATCGAGGGTCTTATCCCACCCATCAGATCTAGCATGGCTCGAGAGTTGGAGATGGACATTCATTATCAGCAGGTAGTGAGCATTGCTAGGAGGATCGAGGTATGCTCGCTAGGGAGCGAGAGGAGAGAGAGGCCAAGAGGTCTCGAGAGTCGGGCCACTAATCTGGTGCCCGTACCCCAGCAACAAGTCAACATGGTAGGGGTTATATGGTCTGCCCCGTTCATTCAGCTCTTCCAACAGCCAGCGGTACCCCAGCTCCGCGCAGGCCTCAAGAGCCTTACTATGCACCTCCAGTTTCTAGCGCGCCTCCTGCACGGGGTGCTTTCAGAGGTCAGTCTAGCAGACCTGGCCCTAGCCAGTCACATCCACCACGTCCTCCCAGAGCTTGTTTCGAGTGTGGCGATACATTCCATATGGTTAGGGACTGCCCCAGACTTAGTAAGGGTGCATATTCACGGACTTTTCAGCCACAACGTGCTCAGCAAAGTTCTCAACCCATGATCACAGCTCCAGCTGCTACCCCATCTGCCCAGCCAGCTAAGGGCGGAGGTCGGAGAGGTAGAGGTCACCCTCGAGGGGGAGGCTAGGCAAGATATTATGCTATTCCTGCTCGTACCGAGGTTGTTGCCTCCGATTCTACCATTACAGGCATTATACTGGTTTGTCACAGAGATGCATCGGTTCTATTCGATCCAGGCTCTACGTATTCTTATGTGTCTTCTTATTTTGCTCCGCATTTGGGTATAGCCCGATATTCTTTGAGTTCTCTTATTTATGTTTCTAGTCCTGTGGGAGATTCTCTTGTTGTGGGCCGCGTTTATCGGTCGTGTTTGGTTACTATTCGTGGTTTTGAGACCAGTGCGGATTTATTGTTACTCAATATGGTAGATTTTGATATTATCTTGGGCATGGACTGGTTGTCTCCCCATTATGCTATTCTTGATTATCACGCCAAGACTGTGACCCTGGGTATGTCAGGTATTCCGCGTGTTGAGTGGAGTGGTACCTTAGATCACACTCCCAGTAGAGTTATCTCTTTCCTTAAAGCTCAACGTATGGTTGAGAAGGGGTGTGCCGCGTATTTAGCTTATGTGAGAGATGTCAGTGTTGATACCCCTTCTGTTGATTAAGTTCCAGTGGTACGGGATTATCCCGATGTGTTTCCAGCTGAACTTCCGGGCATGCCGCCCGATAGAGACATTGATTTTGGCATTGATTTGTTGACGGGCACTCAGCCCATTTCCATTCCTCCGTACCGTATGGCTCCTCCTGAGTTGAAGGATTTGAAGGATTTGTTACAAAAATTGATTGATAAGGGTTTTATTCGACCTAGTGTTTCACCTTGGGGTGCTCCTGTCTTGTTTGTGAAGAAAAATGATGGTTCTATGTGCATGGTATTGATTATCGCCAGTTGAACAAGGTTACAGTGAAGAACCGTTATCCCTTGCCTCGTATTGATGATCTATTTGACCAGCTTCAGGTCGCACAGGTTTTTTCTAAGATTGATTTGTGCTCAGGTTACCATCGGTTGAAGATTCGGGAGCCAAATATCCCGAAGACTACCTTCAGGACTCGGTATGGCCATTACGAGTTTCTAGTTATGTCATTTGGGCTGACTAATGCCCCAACAACATTTATGCATTTGATGCACAGTGTGTTCAGGCCATATCTCGACTCGTTCGTCATTGTTTTCATATATGACATTCTTGTTTACTCCCGGAGTCGGGAAGATCATGAGCAGTACCTGAGGACAGTGCTTCAGACCCTGAGAGAGAAGAAGTTGTATGCAAAGTTCTAAAAATGTGAGTTCTGGTTGAGTTTTGTGGCATTCTTAGGCCACGTAGTATCGAATGAGGGCATTCAGGTGGATCCGAAGAAGGTAGAGGCCGTGCAGAGTTGGCCCAGGTCGTCCTCGGTTACAAAGATTCGTAGTTTCCTTGGCTTGGTGGGCTACTACCGTCGTTTTGTGGAGGGATTTTCATCGATTGCAGCCCCTATGACTAGATTGACCCAGAAGGGTGCTCCATTTCAGTGGATAGAGGAGTGTGAGGCGAGCTTTCAGAAGCTCAAGACAGTTTTGACTACATCCCCAATCTTGATATTGCCTACTGGTTCGGGGTCTTATACAGTTTATTTTGATGCCTCACGAGTCGACCTTGAAGCGGTGTTGATGAAGGACGGTAGGGTTATTGCCTATGCGTCCAGACAGTTGAAGATACATGAGAAGAATTACCCTGTCCATGACCTTGAGTTAGCTGCCATTTTCATGCCTTGAAGATCTAGCATCATTATTTGTACGGTTTGCCTTGTGAGATTTATACTGACCACCAGAGTTTGCAGTACATATTCAGGCAGAAGGATCTAAATTTACACCAGCGTAGGTGGTTAGAGTTGCTAAAAGACTATGACTCACTATATTATACCACCCGGGGAAGGCCAATGTGGTGGCCGACGCCTTGAGTCGTCGGGCGGAGAGTTTGGGAAGTTTGGCATACCTCCATGCAGCTGAGAGGCCTCTAGCCTTAGATGTTCAGTCCTTAGCCAGTCAGTTCGTGAGATTGGATCTTTCTGAGCCTTGTCGGGCATTAACTTGTGTGGTTGCTCGGTCTTCCCTCCATGATCGTATCAGAGAGCGCCAATATGATGATCCCCACCTTTTAGTTCTCTAGGATAGAGTCCGGCGAGGTGATGCTAGAGATGTGACTATAGGAGAGGATGTGGTGATGAGGATGCAGGGCCGTATCTGTGTGCCCAACGTAGATGGGCT
>ML339521.1:0-37758 GCA_005239505.1 Nicotiana paniculata
AACCCTCGAACACAACCTTATTGTTTCATGCTAAGGCATTTCAACCTTTGTGAATACAAATAAGAAAGCAAAGGAAAACTTTGAGAGCCGAAAGGGAAAGAAAAGTCTTATATTTATATATAATAGTTTTTTACAAAGGCCAAATTGGCCTAATGCAAAATTTACAACGGCCAAAACGGCCTCAGAAAAAATGTAAAAGAAAAACAAAAATGTAAAGACCTAAGTGGCTTGGTCTTCATCAGAGGTTGCATCTCCGTCCTCAGGATCTTCCCCGTCTTCGGATTCATTTAAGCTATCGGAGTCTTCCTCGGGGAAGGCTAGCCTCCGGGCCCTGGCTTCCTCTGCTTTGGCATTTTCAATTTCGGCCGTAATATCAAAGCCCTGGGCATGAACTCCCTCAAGGACTTCCCTTAGAGCTTGCCATTTTGCATGATCCACCATGTTCTTGCCTTGGCCTAGATGGCCTCGACGTCGACCTTAAACAGGGTCACTTTAGCATCAACTTTGGTGTTGGCCACGGCCACCTCAGATCTGGCCACTTCGAGTTTGTTGGCCAAGCTTGCCTTATCAGAATTGGCCAAAGAGTGAAGCTCCTTGATCTTCTCGACCTGCATCGAGGCCTTCTCTTTTGCAGCTGGGAGCTGGGTCTCGGGTGACTCCAATTGTGTTTAGTGATTGTACATATGTACCTCGAAACCGGCTCACATCGGCCCGGTACCGAGGAGGTCTTTTCGACCTTAAAGTCAGTGACAGTTGGGCACCCTACCGGAACGAATTCCTCAGGGTGGGGTTCCGCCGCATCCTCACCACCGGCGGATCGTGATGAAGAAGCAGCCTCCATTTGTGGCACGATTTTGGAAGTTTTAGCCATTGATGAACAAGAGAAAAGAGAATTAGAATGGTATGCGGATTGATTCGAGTTCACGAAATTTGGGTGTGAAAATTCTAAAGCAAAGGGATATTTTTTTGAAGAAGAAGCAAGAGTAGGAAGAACTTTGAGCGTAAAAGTTTGAATGAGAAAAAGCTAGGGTACTTATAGGTTGCTGGCGACGGTTCAGAACCGGTAGTGGACGACCAGCGACTGACAGGCATTTAACGCCTTGGTAACTGGACCGACAGGACGTTTCGTCGCTTGCGTCGTAGTCGGGCTTGCCGCTGACGTCATTACCCATCGAGACGGAGTTCGGAAATTCATATCGTTTCTCGTCATCTTCTTTCCGAAAAACGAGGGGACTATCTGTATACGGTCAAAACCGAGCTTGCCCTTCGTATGACTAATCGAGACTGGAACATGATAGGTCAAGGTTCGACCTCGTGTTGTATCGAGCCATGATGCGAAGTTAGATTGCCGAGCTCGTGATCCAGAGACCAATCTAAGATCGAGACCGAGCAAGATAAAGATCAAGCGAGAGCGAGGGAAGTTTACCAAGTCAAATAACGGAAAGCCAATATATTTGTAATCGAGCGAGGATCACCGCGGAAATTCGGGCACGTATCAAGAAAAGACCGATTAATTAGTCAATCATGAAATTTTTTACTGTATTTAGAATTGTATCAAAAGTAGGACTCACCTACTATATAAAGGGGGTCTGATCATTTGTAATGCACATAACATTTACGCAATACAAAACAATAAACTGCCTTCTTTTAGCTTTCAATATGTTGTTACTTTGTTCATTTACCAGTGGAATCTTCACTTGGTTCAAGGGTGATCTAATTCGAGGGCCAAAGCTATACGATTCGTTTGATTTGCATTTATTTCTTTTTACAGTCAATTTCAATATTAATTTATATATTTTCTCAGTTTGTGCCAAGTTATATCACGTATCCTTAAAACCACGTATAAATTCAATTGTTATCCATTTTTAGGGTAAGCAAACTTAAACCTGCTGCAAGACGCCACTTCTGTCATCGGGGGTGGCTTCAATAGTGTAGTTCTTTGTAGCTTCTTGCAGTTCTTTGAATCTGGAGAGCACTTTAGCCTGGCACGATAAATAGTCAAGTAAAACAAAAATTAGGTGAAGATCAAATAATTATTATCTATGGAGCACAATGATCATTTATGAAGAGAAATTAGCTTGTTATGATCATTACACTTGCTGGGTTGAAAAATGTGCGCCCAAAACCATAATACAAGTCTAGAACATCGTATGCCTGAGATGCAAAGGAAGTGTGAGAATCTTCAAAAGAAAAAACACCAAAGGAAAATAAAGTATTTGCATAGTTGTGGAGATAAACAGATACTAACCCTGCGGTCTGGATCAGCATACAAGCAATCCAATGGAAATGGTAGCTGGCCACATGAATAATGAAGCTAAAAGAATCAGATCTCACGATCCTTAAAAGATATAATCAAGTTATTAACAGCATGATCAGTTGCCAGTTTAAATTAAGAAAAATAACAGCTATTACGGCTCAATTCCAAACTAGTTTGGATAGACTATATGAATCCTCAAAATCCATCCTGCACCCTTAGATACTTTTCATTTACCAGCACCGAACCTAATATAAGCATACCAACATGAATAAACCTTCCAACAATTACTATTACCTATGTGGATTAAACTAAGAAACTTTAGAAAATACTCTACCATCATGTACTTAGATACCAAATTTAAAACTACTTCAACGGATCAACAATGCAGCTTATTTTCCATGAATAAGGCTGAATATTTCATGCATAAGATGGATCCAGGCAGCCTATGTGCATTGTAAAACTTCAACATAAATGCATTCTCCAGATGCCACTTACGAGGGATACATGTCAACTGAGCGCACTCCGTATATCTCTTTGATTTTTCTCTATTACATAAGACTTTCAGTGATGTGTTATTTTGACAAAGCATGCTGCAATCAAATAGTGTACATGCTACATGAAGTCTAAAGTCAGTGTAACTAAACACAACTGTTGAGATATATATACCACTCCGTCCTTGTTTAACTCCTTCATAAGTAAATCAAGTTTCAAATCCAGAGAAGATTCCTCAACAAAACGTCAATAATTGACCACATTAACTTACTCCACATCAAGGACAAATGAGACAATAAAAAGTTCACATGCTTGTTATGGGTTTATCCAGGGCAGAGCTAGAAGCCCGGCTACGGGTTCGGCCGAACCCAGTGGTTTTTTCTCAAACAGTATATCTATGTTAAGAAATTCATTAAATATGTACAAGTATTAAATTGAGGACCCAGTTATTAGCATTTGAAGTCGTCGTTCTAAAATCCAGAACCCATAAAGTTGAAATCCTAGTTCCGCCTCTGGACTGCATCCACTTATTTGCTAAAACAAACATGGCATACAAATCAAGGATAAAGAAGGCAAAATCCCAAATTGCGAAATCAATTTTAACCAGTAATCATCAAAAGTTCCCAATCAATGACAAAACCAGGATTTCAAGTCCCTGGATGAATTCCTAACTCTTGCTCTTATTTTTTTAAACTTTCAATCACCAGAACTCTACTTTAGTTCACGTTTCAGTGAGCATGTATTTTTCAAATTTTAACATATTCATACCAAACCTCAATGTTGGTCCACATCTTTCATTGAGCATATGTGGGTCTTTACCTTCTTAAAGAACAAACCTTTATTCACAATATTTCAATAAACCTTCAAAGCAAAGGAGTGAGCTCAAGGTGCTATTACCTTCAGAGATATTCAACTCTTAAAGGAAAAGAATGTAAAAAAAGAGTTTTGAACTGAGTGCCCTTTAATGGATCACGTTGCTGCAGTATTGCAACTCACTGAAAAATAGACAAGAACGGGATTGTGGATGCTTTAGGAACAAATTCCCTTGTTACAGATGTGTCAAATGAAGAAAAGATGATGAAGATGATTGGGACTGAACACATCCCCTTTATTCATTAGCGCTTAGGAATGATATTGACAAATAATTGTTTACTATAGTTAAGCTGAGAAGAGCATTGCCAAATACTTTCAACTTTTCTACTAAATTTGTATATGGTTAGATGTCAGAAAGTAAAGTAACGGCTTTGATACTACACGCTGATTTCCTGCAACTCATTCAACAATATAAGCGGGGAATTCTGCATAACAAGTGCAGCAAATCGGAAACTTGCACGTAGAAACCAAATTTTTAACAGTCCAACACTCAATTGTTATTAGCAAAACTTCTTTAAATAACTTACTTAAATCGCAATAATGAAGAAGATAGCAATATGGGGATGATACCATTGTGTGTTTGATTTGGTGTGGATTAGAGATAATTACATTTTATTCAAACTGGAATGGATAAAATAATACGTGCACCTTTTCCAAGATATTTTAGCTAAATTTAGTTATACTTAAAGCCATCTGGTTAGGTCAAGTACAAGTGCAGTATCAACAGGATCAACTCAGGTCCAAGATTAGGATTAAGGTAAATCTAGACTTATAGCAACCCAACTCTCGTTCGACTAGTCAAATCCCAACTAATCCTTAAAATGGGGAAACTTTGATCCAAAAAGAATCAAATCTTAATCTAAAGTTAGTTTCTGAAAACTGGCATGTTACTCCCACTGAATCCCAAATTGTTTATGCTGAAAATAACTTTCTTTAGTTTTTCTGAAGAGCTCCGAAGCTAATATTTTATCTGAAAGGTAACATCTTTTGTTCTCAAATGACCACAGCACTGGGTACCAGACTTACACCCTTATTTTAAAGGGTTCCACTGGAATGATTAATCACATAATACTTAAATGATGTTTATTAACAGACACATCATCAAAGATAAAATCATCACCTTCAATAATTATTTTTTCTTTTTTGAATAGGAATTCCAGATTGTTGGTCCACTTAATCAATGCTCAAATGATAATACCACTGTAAATGGCATGGTAACATGGAATGTCACCTTATCTTTTACCTAAAGGCTTCAGTAGTAGTTGAGGAAAGATAACAAGAGCACATGTAAATCTGTATGCAAAATTAAAATCAAGTGAAAACGAACTTGCAAATATGAGGAGCAGACTATGTATATGAAGGTTCTAACAAAAACCAACTTCCCACCAACAAAGATACTAACTATGTCTAAATATTAAGTAAATCAAATTTCGTCCAAATCCAAATAGACGCCGATCAGACAAACAGTTGAAAATTTTCTACCAAGGACACATACTTACCAATGAGTTTTAGCCTAAGTTTAGTCAAAGTTAATGCAAGTCCTACACTATATTCTTGCAGAAACCACATCTTGACATTTTGTGAATCAATTAAGGTGGCGTTCGTCTGTGGACTTGACTTCCAAATAAAGAGATTTAAGCTTGCAAGTTGGCGTTTCTTTGTCAAAAACTGAGATGAAAATTTGAACTTGAACTGGTTTTTCAAGTTGAAGTTGTGGTCTGAAGATGTATTCCAAGTGGCCCTAAGTTTGCTTCACCAAGTGCGTCAGAAGTTTGATATGACAGAAAGTGCAATTCAAAGTAAGAGCTCAACTAGCTTATTTGAAAGAAATACAAATAATAAGCTACAGAACTAAATCAATAGCAATTTTTTGAAGTAAACAACGGAATGCAACATTATTGGTAAAGTTGACATACCCTTTCAGCAAGAATACGAGCTTTGCTAGGAGCACCGATACCGACAGCTATTAGCTTTACACCAGCAGATTCAAATCTTTCCCTTGACTCTTTGAGTGCTTTAGCAAGTTCCCAACTAATAATGCATATTAAGAAAGGATATGAAAAGAACAATTGCAGATAATATACCAAAATATTCTCTAGAAAGCAAAGGGCAGCATGATTTACCAGCATGGACAGCCAAAATGCCTCAAGAGTGCAACAACAGCTACTCCCTGGGGGATCAAACAAACCAGGAAATAAAAAATAACTTGGCCATAACAAATGCAAATACGGAACAAAAAACGTCACTCAGCCAATTGACCATGCATTTAAAGAAAATTACTCAGTGTAGAACAATTCTTGAATACTTAAAAGCATAGGCGGGGCTGTGATATAAATTCAATGGGTTCAACCTTTTAAGATTCTTGTCACAGAAACATCGCAGTTTTTGAATTGTGGGTTCAAATTTTCATATTCATTGCAAATTCAGTTGAACCCATCATTTCCAAGCTCCATCAGCCTCTTTTAATATGTAATTTTTTTGAGTTTTAAGTTCTATGCACGAATTGCGTAAATAATATTTACACAATAAGGTCATTTAATAAGGTAGTTACATTTAATTCTGATAAATGAAATGTTTAGACCAGCTTGCGCACACCTCAATTAATTCACCCACAACCTGCTACAACCCATAAGTGCAGCTGCCGGACTAACTAGTTCTTGTAAGAATAATTCATCTTTGGCACTCTAAATTATAGCCATTTCAGGAATTAAGACAGCTTAAGAACTCAAAATCCTGGAAAATTTTCGAGCTCCCCGAAAAAAAAGAAATCGTTAAATAAGAAAAAATAAAGATAATTGAGTAGAAAGCAAACACCTCATTTTGATCCCAAAGGTCCTCAAACTTGACGGACTGACCAGTGGCGGTGAAGATGCTAACATCAGCGAGAACATCACCGATGTTTTGAGGGAAGGCAGTGGTGGAAGAAGCTTTAGCCACGAAATTAGAAATTCGTTTTGGTTTAGTGGGTCTAATTGGAGAAAAGATAGATGCAGTTGCAGTGAAAGAAGTAGCAGAGGGTGCTGGAAAAGGGTCAAGAAACTTGAAAGATTCGGGATTCAGGGAAGAAAGTGAAGGGAATTTTGCAGCTGTTAGGCTCTGCAGAGATGTCATGGTTACCATTTTTTTGTCTTCGATGACAATTCGTGTGTAGTACTATAATATAAAAACGACAATAGATTATTTTGAGTGGACTTAGCTGCTTCTAGTTAGGCAAGGATTTCTAAATACACCAAAATATGACCGTCCATTTCCTTTTTCCGTGGCTTGGCAAAATTTTAAGTCCAATGGTGTAAAACAAGTTTGAGCCCCTTTCATGCTAACTTGTGATTCCCTAACTACAAGGGGTCGGTTTGAATACGGTTTATGTCAGAATAAGTTATATTGTTACAAGTTATGTTGAAATTAGGTGCGAAGTTAGGTTGGCGCAAGGAAAAATATTATACTACGTATAAGGTAAAATATTACTTATTATTGATTAAAAATAGACTTGGAACACTCTTGCATAACCTACTAGCAAAGTGTGCTCAAAATTTGAACACTCTTACTGAATTTCCTGGCTTCGCCATTGGTTGGGACTAGTTATACTGAGATTATGTTTTATCCACTGTTTGGTATGTTGTATTAAATATGACAATTGCATAATTTGTAAGAAGAATGTATAAGTTGTATCTGTGCTAATTACCCAACCCTCTATAAGGTATAAGTTATCTCGATGTTAATTTTAATCCTTGGATAACTTATACCTGATTTGCTAACCAAACAAAGTATTAAAATGGTATTAAATTTTTATATCAATACTATACATTTTTATACTCCATACCAAACGACGCATGACAGTCTTTCCTTCTGTTAATGTTTGAAATCTAAACTATATTATTTTCATCAGTAGTAAAAAATTTAGTAAAAAAAATTAGCTTTGCTTGTCGCTTTGTCACACTTACGCTATTTTTGACTTAGCAGGTTTTAGTTTTTACAAGATCACCTCTTAGAATGTGACTCGGAGACGCCTTTGAACTTGGACGAGGTACGCACTGGTTTTGGTAGAATACTTCGTTTTTTTATGGTCTTAGCGGAAGGTTCCCATTTTTTTTTCTTAAACACATATTTAAAGCTTGAAATTTCTATTTGGTGGTAAAAAAAAGATCCATTATTATTAAAATCATTTGAATATTTATAATTTATGCTTATATTTTAGTTCAAACAGTGATTTAATTAGTGATTTACTGTAAAAAGCTTGAAATTTTGTTGTTGGACTTTAGAAAGTGTTGAAAAAGGTAAAGTGGATCTTTTTGATTTGATCTTATTTGACTAAATTGGTGATTGAGAGTTGTTTTTATGTTAGTATTTGAAAGCTTTGTTTCAAATTTATGATCATTTGGAGCAGTTTTTGAGTAGTTTGATCGAACAACTTAATATAGCATAAACTCTACCAATCCAATAGAGAAATCCCTGAAGAGAAAAATCATGCCAATTTGGTACACTTTGATGAACAAATTAATAGATAGGCAGAATAAATAGCATAAACTCTACCAATCTGGTAGCGAAATACTGAAGAGCAATAATTGTGTGTCGGCCAAGGCTATTTTGAACCGTACCAAATCGATAATGTGAGTCAAACTGGAAAAAAAAACAATGTGGTTTGGTATTGGAAAATAAAACCCGACCATAATTGTTTTGGTTTTGTTTTAACTAAAAAAGTCAAATTGAAACCAAACCAACCCGATAGTATATTTATATAATTTTTAAAAATATTTTATACATATAAATATTTATTGTAATGTAATTTATAAATATTTCTTAAACTTTTTCACATTTTTTTCTTTTAACTTATTATTTCAAGTTTAGACTTAACATTCTTGAATCGTAAATAAATTTTAAAGCTCATAAATGTGGTAACTCAAACAAAGTTCAAATCAATATTAATGTTAACAAAAGACAAAAGAAATTCAATTCAATACTAGGAATGGCGATATTGTTGGATAATTATTTTAGTTTTACATTGATTTATAATGAAAATGCATAACTTAGTTCATTTAGTTATGTAATTAGTATTAGTACTTATTAGCTATACTTATTTTAGCATGATTGTGATGATCCAATAGATCATCTTATGTTTTAAAAATGTGATCTGAAGCCTTAAATATCTTGTTTTAGCCTTCCTCGATTTGCATACACAGTCCGGGCATCTTTCCGGAAAGCTTTTATGTTAAAAACTGAAAAAATATGAAATTTTGCCTTAAAATCCACTTGAGTTGACTTCGGTCAATATTTTGAGAAAACGGACCCGGATTCATATTTTGATGATCCCTATGGGTCTGTATCGTGATTTAGGACTTGAGCGTATCCCGGGAATCGAATTCGGAAGTTCCTAACCCGAGTTATCGCATTTTATAGAAATTAGAAAGTCTAAGGCTTAATGAACTTGAAATGTTTGACTGATATTTGACTTTTGGATATTAGGTCCGTATTTTGGTTCTGGAGCCCGTATAGGTCCAATAGTACATTTATGACTTGTCTGTCAAATTTGGTGAGAAACGGAGTTGGTTTGACGTGATTCGGACGTCCGGTTGTGATAATAGAAGTTTCAAAGTTTCCTTGAAAATTTCATTTGATTTGGTGTTCAATCCATAGTTCTAGATGTTATTTTGGTAATTTGATCGCGCGAGCAAGTTCGTATGATGCTTTTAGACTTGTGTGCATAGTTGGTTTAGAGCCCCGAGGGCTCGGGTAAGTTTCGGATAGGCTACAGAGTGAAATTGGACTTAGAAAATGTTGATGGTGTTTCAGTTCTGGGGCAGGCATGTGATTTTGCGAGATCAGGCTTCGCATTTGTGACTTCTGATAGGTTCGCGTTTGCGAGCTACTCATCGCATTTGCAAAGAGTAGCTGGGCCATCTGATGTTCGACTTTGCGAAGGAGGTCTGGTGGGGGCAGTGACACGATCAATTGGTCGCAATTGCGGGAAAAAAGTGATCGCATTTGCGAATTTCTCATCGTAAATGCGATGAATGCACAGATGTGATGGCTTCTTCGCATTTTCGGGGTTCGTATTTGCGAATCTCAGGTCGCAAATGCGATATCTGCAGCTGATCAAAATTGACTTATACGGATTTTTGGTTCATTTTTCAAATTTTCAAAACCTAGAACCCCTCGAGGCAATTTTTCCAAGACCCTTTCGTTGCCAAATCGTTGGTAAGTGATTCTAACATATTTCCTTTCAATCTTTCATTACATTCACAAGTTTTTAACCTAAAATCTAGTGTTTTCATAGTGGAAATTGGGGGATATTTGGGTAGAAATTAGGGATTTGGTAAATTGGAGATTTCGACCTCAAATTGAGGTCGGATTAATAACAAATTACATGACCGGGCTCGGGGGTGAATGGGTAATTGGCTTTTGATCCGAACTTCGAGATTGTACTAAGCGGTCCCGGGGGTTGACTTTTGTTGACTTTTTAAAAAATGACCTAAATTGAATTCTTTGCAATCGTGGGTAGTTCCTACTGCTTAATTTGAATCGTTGGTTGGTAATTTGATAGATTCTATTGGTTCGGAGGCTTGTTTGAGATGCAAAGCTGTGGTTGAGCATTGAGTGGTCTTTGGAGCGAGGTAAGTGTTGTGTCTAACCTTGACTTGAGAGAATTAGGAACCCTCGGACTACGTGTTATGCAAACTTCTTGTGAGCGGCGTATGTGCGAGGTGACGAGTGCTTATGCGCCGCCGAATTATTTGTGTTTTCGTTTTTCTTAAATTATCTCTTTCCCTGTCTTAATTGTTATATGCTCTAAATGTGTCCCCATGTCTAATTGCTACCTGTTAGTCAGTGTTTCCTCATGTTTATGATATTAGATCTTTCCATAGTTTCATGATCTCCTACTATTTGCTCAAGTTGGTTTATTTGTACCTTCTAATTGTAAATTCTGGATTAGTCTCGCTGTGTAGTATTACTAATGCGGATTATCATGTTGTACAAGGTTTCCTATTTGTTCAGTTTGGTGTTTAGGGATTGTAAAGGGTTTTTTTGTGATTTGAATTGTAAGTTTTACTGTGCATATTGAGTACTTGATATTGATATGGCGGGATCGGGTTGCACGTCACAACAGGTGAAACGAGGGTGGTATGATGAGGTGGAATAAGGGTGAATCTATACTATACAGTGGGAACGGGTTACACGCTGCAACAGGTGTAATAAGGGTGTATTGTTTTGGTGGAATAAGGGTGAACTATGATTATGATATTGTGATATGGTGGGATCGGGTTGCGGTCCGCAATACTTATATATATACTCATTGTTGTTAATGTTGTTACGAGAAAATAAGGGAGGATTATGTGACGTACGGTGGGATCGGGTTGCGCGCCGCATCAACCTGTGTGTTTATATTCCTCTGAGCGGTGAGTCTTATGGTATTTTCTTTTTGCACTTAAGGATTGGTAAATTTTGAACGTCGCTGACTTATTCCTGAAGCTGTCGCTATCACTTTCAATTGACTGTCTTACTTCATTTTGCATTCCCTTTTTCAATCTATATTATTTATATTGCATATAGGTGGTAGTGTGAGTGACCCGCCTTAGCCTCGTCACTACTTCGTCGAGGTTAGGCTCGGCACTTAAAGAGTACATGGGGTCGGTTGTACTCATACAACACTCTGCACTTCTTGTACAAATTTTGGTGACGCCTCGAGATGATCGTGAGGTTAGTAGCTGGACTTGTTCGATCGGAGACCCAAGGTAGATCTGCCAGCGTCTGCAGAACTTGGAGTCTCTTCCTAGTCACATTACTTTACTATTTCTTTTCTTTCAGAACAGTGTATTTATTTTCAGATTCTGTTTGTAGTAAATTATAGTAGCTTGTGAGTTGTGTATTTATATTATTCCACGCTCATTTTATGTCGTTTTAGTTTATTTGACTTTATTTGCTGAATTGAATAAAAATCCGCTTAATGATTCTCTAATGTTGGCTTGCCTAGCAAGTGAAATGTTAGACGCCATCACGGTCCCGAATGTGGAAATTCTGGGTCGTGACAAGTTGGTATCAGAGCACTAGGTTTCCTAGGTCTCACAATTCACGAGCAGGCTTAGTAGAATCTGGAGGATCGGTATGGAGACGTCTGTACTTATCTTCCAGAGGCTATGAAGTTTAGGAACTTATTTCACTTATATTCTTCTCTGTCGTGCGATTTTGTTCTCTCAATGCTAATTGAACTTTTCTTCTCTTCTTCTCTTGCAGATTGAGAGAGCATGTATCGCATCTTCAGCTGAGCAGCAGCCAGATCCCCCAGTGGCAGTCCTATGAGGAGCAGGGGTTGAGGTCGTGCCCGAGGCCGAGGCAGAGGTAGGGCTCAGCCAAGAGCCCGAGCAGCAGCAGCAATAGTGGAGCCTCAGGTAGAGTTTGAAGAGGAGGTTTCAGCTCAAACTGTTCCTGACGGGCCAGCTCAGGTTCCGGAGGGATTCATTGACACCCTAGTGCTTCAGGACGCTTTGGTCCATTTAGTGAGCCTTTTGTGGCTTAGACTGGCACATTTCCCATGGAACCAGCCGTCTTTCAGGCTGGAGGAGGAGCACAGACTCCTTCTACCCACACTCCGGAGTATATGGCTCCCTAGTATCAGACTCTAGCATCTCATCTAGTCGGAGTAGTTCAGTCGGTTGTTGCGGCACAGGCCGTTGATGGTTCAACTATGTCTTCTGAGGCTTTATGGAGATTGGACAGGTTTTCTAAAATCTTTCCAGTTCACTTTGGTGGTGCATCTTTAGAGGACCCCCAGGAGTATCTTGACAGCTGTCATGAGGTTCTACGGAACATAGGCATAGTGGAGACTAATGGGGTTGATTTTGCTGCATTTCAGATGTCAGGTTCTACCAAGAAAGGGTGGAGAGATTATTTGTTGACCAGACCAGCTGGGTCGCCTGCTCTTACTTAGGACTAGTTCTCTCAGCTCTTCTGTGATGACCCAAGGGGTCATTTTATGAATTAAGACTCCGTTCTAGGCTTATTAGCTATAAAAAGACTAATTTTTATTACCTTGATTTTCATGCGCAGTCCGGGCATGAAACCGGAAAGCTTTTATGTGAAAATATAAGAAATAATAATTTTTAGAATTAAAATTTAGTTTTAGTTGACATGAGTCAACATTTTTAGTAAATGGACCCATATCTGTGTTCCGACGATCCCGGGAGGTCCGCAGTAAAATATGGGACTTGGGCGTATGCCGTGAAATGAATTTCGAGGTCCCAACCCTTAGAAATCAATTTTTGAAAGAAATTATTTTGCTGAATTATTAATGAAATAAAGAAAAGAATTAATGTTTGAAACCATTGGTATCAGGATCGTATTTTGGTTACGGAGCCCAGTACAGATTTGTTATAGTATTTGAATACTAACTGTGAAGTTTGGTGAGAATCAGAGTTTATTTGACGTGATTCGGACGTCCGGTTGAGAAATAGTGAAATTGAAGTGTTCTTGAGAAAAATGATGAGTTTTGAGGTTTAATTCATAGTTTTACATATTATTTTCATGACTTGATCGCACGAGCAAGTTTGTATGATATTTTTAGACTTGCGTGCATGTTTAGTTTAGAGCCCCGAGGGCTCAGGTGAGTTTCGAATAGGTTTGGGTTGTGTTGCGCTCGTTCTTTCTTATGCTTCGACGTCGTTTATTCAAGTATGAATGATATCATATTAAACAAATGAGCTCTGAATACGAAATTGTTGAATTTAGACATCGTATGAGGATTTTATGGTCATTTTACTAAGGTTGCCAGTTTTCAGATTAATTACGAAATTGCCACTGGCTGCGTATTTAAAAATCTGAACTATTTGCAAATATTAAAACTTACATATCTCATTCATTATAAGGTCAAATTGAGTGATTCAAAAGCCTAACTTGACCAGAATTAGAAATCTATTGGAGACATAAAAATCGAGTTTCGGGATCATTTGGTATGAGAAACGAGGCAGAATAGCTGGCAGAAAATATATAAAATTAGAGTTTGTTCATTCGGTCATATTTTGAGTTGGGAAGCTCGGATTCGGGTGATTTTCACCATAGGGATTGGGGTAAGTGTTCTCTACTTATTCTTTTTGTTATATTTTAATTACCCAACGTTTTTCATCACTTTTAAATCAAAAACTAAGAATTTTCATGGTAAAAATTGAGGGTTTGAGTAGAATTAGGAAATTTTGTAAAAATCAAATCTTTACCTCGAATTGAGGTCGGATTTCGAAAATAATTGTATATTCGGGCTCGTGGGTGAATGGGTAAACGTAAATTGGTCCGAACCCCGAGTTTGGACCAAGCGGGCCCGGGGTGGAGTTTTAACTTTTTTTTGAGAAAACTTAGGAATAATTATAATTTTTAGTAAAGTTAGTTCCTTTAGCATTAATTAATGATATTAAGTTAATTATGGTTAGATTCGAGTGTATTGGAGGTGAATGCAAGAGGAAAAGCTATAATTGAACAGTGAGTGGCCTGCAACGTTGAGGTAAGTGCTTGGTTTAACCTTGACTTGAGGAAATAGGAATCCCCAACC
Source organism: Nicotiana paniculata (assembly GCA_005239505.1). NCBI lineage: Eukaryota > Viridiplantae > Streptophyta > Magnoliopsida > Solanales > Solanaceae > Nicotiana > Nicotiana paniculata. Next base: position 14,151 of record ML339521.1, read on the forward strand.
TGATTGTTATGTGAAATTGCTTGTGTGTAGTGTATAGGTGAGGTGAAGAGTACCTATTCACTGCCAAATTATTGTTTACCATGATCCCTTTTCTGCTTTTTATTTATTTGCTTCCCGGCTTGACTGTTTTATGATTGTTAAGGTTTATATGGTCAAGTGATGATCTTTGCTGTAATATATCTAAGACCTGAATAAGAGACACATGCAACTTTTGTCTTGATGTTATATAGATCAAGAATGCATTTGGATTATCGTTTTTATGTTTTTCTTTTGAAGATTTAGTGAAGTCTTAAACCTTAGACCAATAAACAAAAAAAATGTATTGATAATATTGTAGAGTAGGACCCCAGACTTTAAAAATGTAAAATGGTAGGATAAGATAAACTATTTGGAGCTCATTAAATTTAGGTCATGAGTGAATAGATGAAAATATTCATTTATAGGCGGCTTTTAGAAATGTGTTCAAGTACGTAATTGAATTATTCCGCATATGCTACTTGACTATTTGTTTTCATTAGATTATTGCCAAGTATTGTTACACGCGTGTTAAAAGTGTTGGTTGTTCCCTTGATTTTGTTATGGTACATAAATGTTGAGTTGGATGACAGTGTTACGATATTTACATATATTCTGGTTGGTTTCATAATGAAATAATATTGGATATAGCTTGTGAGCTATACTGTGTTCTGTTTACAATTGTTGAGATAAACGTGTTGTGAAAGGCTTGGCCTGAATTGTGAATGTTTTTGATAAATAAATCAATTGATAGTGATAAGGGTGGACAATATGATAGTGATAAGGGCGCCAGGGGAAATAAATGATAGTGATAAGGGTGGACAGGAAAAATAAAGGATAGTGATAAGGGTGGACAGGGGAAATAAATGATAGTGATAAGGGTGGACAGGGGAAATAAATGATAGTGATAAGGATGGACAGGTGGGATCGGGTTGCACACAGTGATGAGGGAGGATATTTATGTTTTAATGATTTTAATAAGAAAGATTTGGAAGATTTATTGTTTTACTCTAATGTTTCCCATATTATGCACATACGATTGTTTTAAAGTAAAGTTTGGAAATTTATGCCGGATCTTGGTCACAGCTAAGGCCTGGAATAGGCGACTGCAGTATTTTATTTATTCATTGTTGCAGTTATATTTTCTTGTTTGCGTAGGATTATTTTATTAATTTATTATATATATATATATATATATATATATTGTTGCAAGTTAAGTTATAATTGCCCCGCCTTAGCCTTGTCACTACTTTGTCGAGGTTAGACTCGACACTTACTCAGTACATGGGGTCAGTTGTAGCGATACTACACTCTGCACTCTTTTGTGTAGATCTAGGTACCGGCGAGCAGTAGAGATTTTAGTAGCCGCTATTCATTATCTGGAGACACGAGGTATATCTGCCGGCGTTCGCAGATCCCGAGAGTCTTCTCTTAGTTCGTAGAGACTGTTTAATATTTCCTCAAAAACGTTATATTATTTATTTCAGCCATTATTTGTAGTATTGTTTAGTAGTTCGTGAATTGTGACACCAGACCCTGGGTAGTCTTAGAGTTATTTATATAATTAGTTCGTGGCTTGGTTTATTTATTTGTTTATTATCTTATATTTGGAGTTATTATTTGGAAACCATTAGATTAAGTTTACTTTAAATTTATTTTATTATGTTTAAATGGATAATCAAAGGAAAATAGCTAATCGAACTCTAACATTGGCTTACCTAGCAAGTGTGGTGTTAGGCGCCATCACGATCCCTAAGGTTGGGAATTTTTGGTCGTGACATCTTCCTAGAGAAGTTTCTCCCTATCACATTGAGAAAGGATCATCGTCGTCATTTCGAGCATCTCCAGCAGGGCAGTATGACTGTTACTCAGTATGAGACCCGTTTTGTGGGTTTGGCACGTCCTACTCTTCTTTTACTTCCTACCGAGAGAGAGAGGGTGAGGAGGTTTATTGAGGGACTTGCTCAGCCTATCATGTTGCAGATGGATAAGGAGACTGTGAGTGAGATTTCTTTTCAGGCGGCTGCCAATGTTGCCAGGCGAATCGAGATGGTTCTTGCTCAGCGAGGTTAGGGGTATGACAAGAGACCTCGTCATTCCGGTGGGTTCAGCGGTGCCTCATCTGGAGGCAAGGGTACTTTTGGTAGAGGCCATCCTCCTAGGCCATTTCATTCAACGCTTCAGGAATCCCACAGTGCTTTAGGGAGTTATGGTCCTTATGTGCCTCATTCTGAACAGCCATCCTACAGTGCACCACCAGCTCCTATCAATGTACCTCCTATTCAGAGTTATTACCGTGGTTAACCGGCCCGTTCGGGTCAGTCTCAGTTTACGAAGCCACAACACCAAGATGGATGTTTCGAGTGTGGTGGTTATGGGCATATCAGGAGGACCTGTCCGAGATTATTGGGCGTCACGCCACAATATCAGGGTTCTCGTGCCATGGTCCCAGCACCAGTTGCTGCACCGCCGCCAGCCAGAGGCAGGGGTCAGGCAGCCAGAGGTAGAGGCCAGACTGTTAGAGGTGGAGGTCAGGCTATTAGAGGTGGAGGCCAGCCAGCTAGAGACCGTCCCAGGGACGTAGTTCAGAGTGGTGGGGCCCAGCCCCGATGTTATGATTTTCCAGCCAGGCTTGAGGCTGATTCATTTGACGTTGTTATCATATGTACTGTTTTAGTTTGCAGTATAGATGCTTCAGTTCTATTTGATATGGGTTCTACTTACTCCTATGTGTCATCCTATTTTGCTTCATATTTGGTTGTGCCTCATGATTCTTTGAGTGCTCTTGTGTATGTGTCCACACCTGAGGGAGATGCTATTATTGTAGACCGCGTTTATCATTCGTGTGTAGTCATCATGGGAGTCTTCAGACTAGTGTAGATCTTCTACTTCTCGATATGGTTGATTTTGATGTTATCTTGGGTATGGATTGGCTGTCACCTTATCACGCTATATTGGACTGTCACGCTAAGATAGTGACCTTAGCCTTACCGGGGTTGCCTCGATTAGAGTGGAGAGGGACTCCTTCCCATTCTACCAGCAAGTTTGTCTCTTATATGAAGGCTCAACGTATGGTCGAGAAGGGGTGTCTAGCTTATTTGGCTTATGTCCGTAATTCTAGTGCGGAGGTTCCTTCCATGGATTCAGTACCAGTTGTTCATGTGTTTCTAGAGGTGTTTCTTGCAGACCTGCTGGGATGCCACCCAACAGGGATATTGATTTCTGTATTGATTTGTCTTTGGGCACTCAAGCCATTTCCATTATGCCATACCGTATGGCCCCGCCAGAGTTGAAAGAATTAAAGGAGTTGTTGTAGAATTTGCTTGATAAAGGCTTCATTAGACCTAGTGTCTCGCCCTGGGGTTCACCTGTTTTATTCGTGAAGAAGAATGATGGATCGATGAGGATGTGCGTAGATTATTGGCAGTTGAACAAAGTCACCATCAAGAAAAAATATCCATTGCCGAGGATTGATGACTTATTTGATCAGCTTCAGGCGCCAAGGTGTTTTGGAAGATTGACTTGAGATCTGGCTACCATCAGTTGAGGTTAGGGCATCTGATGTCCCTAAGACAACTTTTCGGACTCGGTATGGGCATTATGAGTTTCTAGTGATGTACTTTGGGTTGACAAATTCCCCAGCAAACATTCATGGATTTGATGGACCGAGTGTTCAATCCTTATTAGGACTCCTTCGTGATTGTTTTTATTTATGATATCTTTATCTACTCCCGCAGTCGAGAGGAGCACGAGCACCATCTTAGGATTTTACTTTAGACTCGAGACAACCAGTTATATGCTAAATTAATGCAAGTTTTGGTTGGATTCAGTCGCTTTCTTGGGGAACGTTGTATCAACAGAGAGCATTCAAGTAGATCCTAAGAAGATTGAGGCAGTTATAAACTGGCCTAGACCTACTCCATCCACGGAGATCAGGAGTTTCTTGGGTTTGGCGGGCTATTACCGTCGGTTTGTGGAGGAGTTTTCATCTATAGCAGCCCCGTTTACCAGGTTGACCCAGAAGGGTGCCCCGTTCAGATGGTCAGACGAGTGTGGGGCGAGCTTTCAGAAGCTCAAGATCACTTTGACTACAACGTCGATGTTGGTGTTGGTGTTGCCCACTGGTTCAGTATCTTATACATTATATTGTGATGCATCCTGTGTTGGGTTGGGTGCAGTATTGATGCAGTAGGGCAGGGTGATTGCATATGCATCGCAGTAGTTGAAGGTTCATGAGAAGAATTACCCTTTCCATGAGGCAACCATTGTTCATGCGCTGAAGATTTGGAGGCACTATCTTTACAGCGTGTCATGTGAGGTCTTTACGGATTATCGAAGTGTTCAGTATTTATTCAAGCAAAAGGATCTTAATTTTAGGCATAGGAGGTCGTTGGAGCTATTGAAAAACTATGATATCACCATCTTGTATCATCCTGGGAAGACCAATGTGGTGACCGATGCCTTGAGTAGAAAGGCAACGAGTATGGCAGCGTTGCGTTCATTCTATTCGGTGAGAGGCTGCTTGCATAAGATGTTCAGTCTTTAGCCAACCAGTTTGTGAGGTTGGATATTTCAGATCTCATCCGTATTCTAGCTCGTATAGTCGCTCAGACTTCTTTGTTTGAGCACATCATAGATCGACAGTATGATGGCCCTCATTTGTTGGCCCTTAGGGACACAGTGCGACACAGTGGTGCCAAACAGGTTACTGTTGCAGATGACAGAGTTGAGGATGTAGGGTCATTTTTGTGTGCCTAATATGGATGGACTTCGTGAGTTGGTTCTTGAGGAGGCCCACAATTCCCGGTATTCTATTCATCCGGGCTTGCGACATCATTATTAGTGGAGGAGGATGAAGAAGGATATAGTTATAGACGATGCCGGTCGGAGGATTGTGGGATTAGTTCTTTCCCTTTGCAGAGTTCGCCTACAACAACAGCTACCAATCGAGCCAGTTGGGTGGTTCGATCCAGGGGAGGCTCGGTTATTGGGTACGGACCTAGTACAGGATGCCTTGGATAAGGTCAATATTATTCAGGATCGACTTCGCACAACTCAGTCTAGGCAGAAGATTTATGCCGACCGTAGAGTTCGTGATGTTGCATTCATGGTCGGGGAGAGGGTATTGCTCCGGGTATCACCCATGAAGGGTGTAATAAGGTTCAGAAAGAAGGGAAAGTTGAGCCCTAGATATATCGGTCCCTTTGAGTTTCTGGAGAGAGTGGGAGAGGTGGCTTACAGGCTTGCGTTCCCACCAGGGTTATCATCAGTTCATCCGGTGTTCCATGTGTCCATGCTCCGAAAGTATCACGGCGATCCATTCCAGTGTTAGATTTCAGCTATGTTCAATTGGACAAGGATTTGACTTACGAGGAGGAGTCGATGGCTATTCTAGCCCGGCATGTTCCTCGGTTGAGGTCGAAGAATTATCCTTCAATCCGAGTGCAGTCGAGAGGTCAGCCCGTCGAGACAGCTACTTGGGAGTCTGAGTCGGACATGCGGAGTAGATATCCCCACCTTTTCACCAGTTCAGGTACTTTCCTATGTCCGTTCGAGGACAAATAATTGTTTTAAAGGTGGAGAGTGTGATGCCCAGATAGGTCATCTAATGTTTTAAAACCTAATTTTGTGATCCGAAGCTTTAAATATCTTGTTTTAGCCTCCCTCCATTTGCATGTGCAGTCGTGGCGTCTTTCCGGAAAGTTTTTATGTTAAAACTGAGAAAAATATGAAATATTTCCTTAAAATCCACTTTAGCTTCGGTCAACATTTTGATCAAACGGACCTGGATTTGTGTTTTGACGGTGCCGGTGGGTCCGCATCGTGATTTGGGACTTGGGCATATGCCCGGATTCGAATTCGGAAGTCCCTAGCCCGAGTTATCGCATTTTATAAAAAAAATTAAAAGTCTAAGGCTTAATGAACTTGAAATGTTTGACCGATGTTTGACTTTTGGATATCGGGTTCGTACTTTGGTTCTGGAGCCGTGTATAGGTCCAATAGTACATTTATGACTTGTCTGTCAAATTTGGTGAGAAACGGAGTTGGTTTGACGTGATTCTGACTTCCGGTTTTGAAAATAGAAGTTTCAAAGTTTCCTTGAAAATTTCATTTGATTTGGTGTTCAATTCGTAGTTCTAGGTGTTATTTTGGCGATTTGATCGCGCGATCAAGTTCGTATGATGATTTTAGACTTGTGTGCATAGTTAGTTTAGAGCCCCGAGGGCTTAGGTGAGTTTTAGATAGGCTACAGAGTGAAATTGGACTTAGAAAATGTTGCTGACGTTTCAGTTCTAGTGCAAGCCTCTCATCTTGCATTTGCGAGATAAGGCTTCACATTTTCAACCTCTGATGGGTTCGAATTTGCGAGCTACTCATCGCATTTGTGAAGAGTAGCTAGACCATATGATGTTCACATTTGCGAACAATGATTCGCATTTGCGAAGAGGGTCTGGTGGGGGCAGTGATCGCAAATGCGATCAATTGGTCACAATTGCGGGGAAAAAAAGTGTTCGCATTCGCGAATTTTCATCGCAAATGCGATGAGTGCAGAGATGCGATGGCTTCTTCGCATTTGCGGGGTTCACAAAGGTCGCAAATGCGACATCTGCAACTGATCAAAACTTGACTTAGACGGAATTTTTGGTTCATTCTTTAAATATTCAAAACCTAGAACCCTAGAGGAGAAATTTTCAAGACCCTTTCGTCCCCAAATCGTTGGTAAGTGATTCTACCCTATTTCCTTTCAATCTTTCATTACATTTCACAATTTTTTAACCTAAAATCTAGTGTTTTCATGGTGGAAATTGGGGGGTTTTGGGTAGAAATTAGAGATTTGGTAAATTGGGGATTTAGACCTCAAATTGAGTTCGGATTTCAAAACAAATTACATAACAGAGCTCGGGGGTTAATGGGTAATGGGGTTTTGGTCCGAACTTCAGGATTGGACCAAGCGGTCCCGGGGGTTGGCTTTTTCAAAAATGGCCTAAATTGAATTCTTTGCAATCGTGGGTAGTTCCTAAAGCTTAATTTGAATCGTTTGGTTGGTAATTTGCTAGATTCTATTAGTTCGGAGGCTTGTTTGAGAGGCAAAGCTGTGGTTGAGCATTGAGTGGTATTTGGAGCGAGGTAAGTGTTGTGGCTAACCTTCACTAGAGAGAATTAAGAACCCTCAAACTATGTGTTATGCGAACTTCCTGTGAGGCGGCGTATATGCGAGGTGACGAGTGCTTATACGCCGTCGAATTATCTGTTTTCCATTTTTCTTAAATTATCTCTTTTCATGTCTTAATTGTTCTATGCTATAAATGTGTTCCCATACCTAATTGCTACTTGTTTGTCACTGTTTCCTCCTGTTTATGATATTAGATCTTTTCATAGTTTCATGATCTCCTACTATTTGCTCAATTTGGTTTATTTGTACCTTATAGTTGTAAATTATGGATTGGTCTCGCTGTGTAGTATTACTTATGTGGATTATCATGTTGTACAAGGTTTCCTATTTGTTCAGTTTGGTGTTTAGGGATTGTAAAGTGTTTATCTGCGATTTGAATTGTAAGTTTTACTGTGCATATTGAGTACTTGATATTGATATGGTGGGATCGGGTTGCATGCCGCAACAGGTGAAATAAAGGTGGTATGATGAGGTGGAATAAGGGTGAATCTACACTATACAGTGGGAACGGGTTGCACGCCGCAACAGGTGTAATAAGGATGGATTGTTTTGGTGGAATAAGGGTGAACTGTGATTATGATATTGTGATATGGTGGGATCAGGTTGCGCTGCAACACTTATATATATACTCATTTTTGTTAATGTTGTTACGAGGAAATAAGGGAGGATTATGTGACATATGGTGGGATCGGGTTGCGCGCCGCATTAACCTGCGTGTTTATATTCCTCTAAGGTGTGATAGTCTTACAGTATTTCCTTTTTGCACTTAAGGATTGGTAAATTTCGAACGTCGCTGACTTATTCCTGAAGTTGCAGCTATCACTTTCAATTGATGGCTTTACTTCGTTCTGCATTCCCTTTTACTATCTATATTATTTATATTGTGTATAAGTTATAGTGTGAGTGAACCGCCTTAGCCTCATCACTACTTCGTCGAGGTTAGGCTCGGCACTTACAGAATACATGGGGTCGGTTGTACTCGTACTACACTCTGCACTTCTTGTGCAGATTTTGGTGCCACCCCGAGCTGATCGTGAGGTTAGCAGCTGGACTTGTTCGACAGGAGACCCAAGGTAGATCTGCCGGCGTTCGCAGACCTTGGACTCTCTTCCTAGTCACATTACTTTACTGTTTCTTTTCTTTCAGAACAGTGTATTTATTTTCAGACTCTATAGTAAATCATAGTAGCTCGTGAGTTATGACTCCAGATCCTATATGTATCAGATATTATGGCATTTATATTATTCGACGCTCGTTTTATGTAGTTTTAGTTTATTTGACTTTATTTGTTGAATTGACTAAAAAATGGCTTAATGATTCTCTAACATTGGCTTGCCTAGCAAGTGAAATGTTAGGCGCCATCACGGTCCCAAAGTTGGGAATTTCGGGTCGTGACAATGACCTATACAATATTATTAGATTATGTTAATTTTCATTATGGCTTCTTAATTACCAATATTTATTTTATGTAATATTTATTATTTTATCTTTGTTATTGAATATTTTAGTATAATGTTATGACTTATGTCATATTATTGTGTTAGTTTCTTGGAAAATACATTATATAACTATATTTTACTAGGACATAAAAAATATTTGAAACACAAGTTACATATTTTATGCTATGAAGACTTTACCAAAAAAAACCCGAAAACTCGAAAAATCCGAGAAAAACCGAGATTGAAAATCCCAACTTTGTTGGTTTGGTTTGACTTATAAATTTAAAAGCCCGACACTATTTGTTTGGTTTGATAATTGAACCATCTGAACCAACTCGACATATGTACCCCTAATAATAACGCAAGCTAGTGTTTTAGCCTTTTTAATTGAAAAGTAGCCACAATAACAATGACTATATAGGTGAAAATTGAAACTGTAACTATATTGACTATTTTCAATTACAGAGTCTGAAAAATGATTATTTGTGAATTTTATCTAGTGCGATGAGTCATTGGCCTTTTTCCTAATGCTGTAGTTCGGACTCTTCCTAGAATTTCTTCCCTTTGTAGGTTGTAGCTTTAGTAAACAAGAAACTTGGGAGAGCCAAATTTTGGTGCTTTGATATTTACTTTATCATAATTATTGGTATACTTGTCGTGCTTATATAAAGATGGATAATTGCTGCTTTATTTCGTGTTAGGATGTTGTTGAAGTGAAACAAGTTGAAGCAGAAAAGAGCTGCAACTGACCCGAGGAAAGAAAAATGTCTAGAGATCGAGGACTTTGGCAGCTCATCTTGATTATATCTACACCCCTAAATTGTTTCGAGGGAAGAGAATCTGTATATTAGGAAGGGAAAAAAACATAATTATTTTCTTTTAACTTTTGAAGTTTGTTTCAATATTTAGTGTTAGCCTTGTAAGTCTAAACGTGATACTATAATATGGTTGTCAGTGATAGTGTTAAATTTTTTTTGATGTATCCCTTGTTGATTTTCATGGTTTTTTCTTCTTCAAAAAGAAACTCAAGTGATGAATGAGAAGGGGATCGAGAAAAATATTGTAAGATAAAGTTACTTGACACTTGTGCTAGTAAGAAATAATATGCAAGAAAGATGATTAGAATCAAACTTCAGCTATAATGTGGAAGATCACTTCCACTTGTACTATTAGATTATAAATCTAGGTAATGATTTTTTAGATACTTTAAAGTGTTATTTGGAGTTCGTAATCATACCATGAATTTTTCATCGAGCAATATTTTGTGCAATGAGGGCTTCTAACTTAGACCTATATAGTTGAACAACATTAAAATGTATATCTATTATATTAAGCTTACGACTATCTCCATAAAAAAAGAATGGCATTTGATTTTGTTATCCAATCTGTATTGCTGTAATAAACAATAAAAAATAGTAAACTTTCTGAAATAAAAATAGAAATAGAAAGTTAGTAGAACCAGTATGACGAAATAAATTCTGGAAAAAATAATATCGGAATAAATCGAGCCCACTGAATGCACAGTGTGTTCTTAAGGAAATTATTCCCTCAAAAACTCGAGGTGCTAGAATATTATCCTCCCAGGATAAAATGATTTAACTCACTAGTTTATTGGTACCAAAAACTCCAATGAACTTCGAACCACTCAATGACCGTAAAACACACTGAGAAATTGTTGTGCAGAAGAAGAAGAAGAAGATAATCAGAAAATTCGTAAGGAAATATTCTGGGATTCAAAGCATATTTATAGACTTTCTGGCATTACTGTTGGGAATATTTCTATTTGAAATATTGTGGGAAAATGGATTTAAAATAATCCAGCCGCAGTCGAGCGATGAAGCGAGGCTTGCCTTCTTCTTAACTCTTTAAGAGCTAGAAGAAGAGAAATTGTATATGTATACAGTCGAAGTCAGGTACGACCGATTTCATAGGATCGAGGGGTCACTCCGAGCCCGAGTGTAGAACGGACTGGGCAAGCCCAGTAGGTCGAGCTCGAACCTGATAACAGAATGCAAGGCTCAAAGGTTGAAGTGCACGATAGATACCGAGGCTAGGATACCCGCAATGGCACAAAGATCAAGGCGTAGATTTCGGAACGGATTTGTACGAATTCTTATTAGACGGTTAGACAACTGTACAAATTAGATTCCTTACTAGAAATAAAAATGTACCTTATTTGGGACTCCCCTATTATATAAAGGGGAGCCCATTCATTTGTAATGATCATCAATTATTGGCAAAGAATATACACACTTACTCTTTTGGCTCATCTCTCATCAGAATTGTTCCTTAGCTTTATTATACTTTCTTTTACTTTACTGTTCATATTAGTGCACCTCGAGGTCACCTTGGCTCGAGGTCGAGACTTTGTCATACACTGGTTTGATCTAACTTGCTTACTTGATTCGTACTTTTTTCTTCTCGTTTATCAATCAGTATTGGACTAAATCACATATCTTATAGACCTCAAACACAAATTTAATTGTTACTCAGATTTCAGGGTAAACAGTTTGGCGCCCACTGTGGGACTAAAGATAATAGTGATTGTTTCAGTGCTGATTTTTGATAACACACGTTATTTTCACATTTGTTCTTGTCAAAGATTCTTTGTTTTCAGGTTAAAATATGTCAAACTCACAAAACGTACCCGTACATGGCGATGGTGGCCTTGGATTTCATGGGGAAAACGATAATGTAGATGCTCCTTTGACCGGTGTACCACCATTTAACCCCGGGGTTATGCCGATTGCGGAACCAGTCGATGTTAGTTCGTACATTGCTTTGAATGGGGACTTGGGCACAGATCTCAGAGGAAGTATATGCGCGGAGGTCCAACCTGGTGGTTAAGGAACACATGGTCTAGGAGAAGGGGGAGTTAGCCTCCAGGTAATTTTCGAAATGCTACAAGCTCAGCAGGTCGCTATCGCTCAGCTACAAAGTCAACAAAAAACTCCGAGTATGGTTGAACCAGAAATCACTCGCAGTGCTGACCTGGAGCCGGAAAAGTCGAACGGTAACGGATCGGGGAGTGACCCTACAATCATGAAAATGCTCGAAGAGCTCACCAAAATAATCGAGTCAGAAGAAAAATGGATCGAAGATAATGACAAAAAGATGGAGACATACAATTCCCGAGTCGATCAAATACCGGGAGCACCTCCGATTTTAAAGGGTTTGAACTCCAAAAATTTTGTGCAGAAGCCTTTCCCCCGAATGCATCCCCGAAGCCTATTCCAAAGAAGTTTCGCATGTAGTACATACCTAAATACAATGGGACCACCGATCCTAACAAACATATCACCACATACACATGCGTTATAAAAGGGAAGGACTTAGAAGACGATGAGATCGAGTCCGTTTTGTTGAAAAAATTCGGGGAAACTTTGTCTGAAGGAGAAATGATTTGGTATCACAACTTACCACCGAAATCCGTTGATTCATTTTCCATGTTAGCTGATTCTTTTGTGAAGGCGCACGCCCGGGCCATAAAAGGTGCAACGAGAAAATCAGATGTTTTCAAGATAACACAAAGAGACAACGAGATGCTGAGGGAGTTCGTGTCCCGATTCCAAATGGAGAGAATGGAATTACCAACAGTTACAGATGATTGGGACGTTCAAGCTTGCACACAAGGGTTGAATGAGCGAAGTTCGATAGCATCTCGACAGTTGAAGCAAAATCTGGTTGAATACCCTGCTGTTACATGGTCAGACGTACATAATCGATATCAATCAAAGATCAGGGTCGAGGACGATCAGTTGGGAGCCCCCTCGGGGTTAGTTCACCCGAACAGATTGGCGGTAAAGGCCTTGAGGGATATTGACAAAGAACCGAAGTCAAACAAAGAACGGTACTAGCCATATGTCACAGATCGAAGAAATAGCAGTTCGGGATGCAAATCCTCCCCGGAATGATCGAGGGAAAACCCCTCTAGGACTCATGAGTAAGAATGGATTTGACAAGTACACCTATCCCACAAAAGCACCTCGATTATCAGAGTATAACTTCAGCATCGATGCCTCGGATATTGTTTTGGCCATCAGAAGGATTAAAGACACCAGGTGGCCTAGACCTATACAAACTGACCCTTCTGAGAGGAATCCTAACTTGATGTGCAAATACCATGGCACGCATGGCCACAGGACCGAAGATTGCAGGCATATGAGAGAGGAAGTAGCTCGATTATTTAATGAAGGCCACCTTCGAGAATTCCTCAGTGACAGAGCCAAAACAATCACTTCAGGGAAAGAGATGCCAATAGAAATAATGAACAAGAAGATCCTCAACATGTTATCCACATGATCGTTGGTGGGGTCGACATCCCACAAGGACATGTCTTCAAACGCACCAAAATGTCGATCACGAGGGAGAAACGAACCCGAGACTACATGCCCGAAGGCAACCCTTACATGCAACGACGAGGATACAGAAGGCCTCTCTCAGCTACACAACGATGACCTAGTAATTTCTATTTTGCTAAATAAAATTTAAGTTAAACGTGTTCTTGTGGATCCAGGTAGATCGGCAAACATAATCAGGTCGAAGGTCGTAGAGCAGCTCGGACTGCTAGATCAAATTCTACCTGCATCTCGAGTCCTAAACGACTTTAACATGGCTAGTGAAACAACAAAGGGAGAGATAATCCTGCCAGTGAACGTAGCCGGGACTATCCAGGACACAAAATTTCATGTCATCGAAGGTGACATGAGGTACAATGCACTGCTCAGGAGGCCGTGGATCCATAACATGAGGGCGGTGCCATCGATCCTTCACTAAATGATGAAGTTTCCAACAAAATATGGTGTAAAAATATTTTACGGGGAGCAACACACAGCAAAGGAGATGTTCGCAGTTCATGATTTGACACCAACGCCCGTGTCGCACCCCCATTTTTCCTCGCGGAGTCCGGGTTTCGACATTTTGGGACAACTCCCTTCCTTTTGGGATGGGGTATGGGATTTGGAGAGTTGCCACCTAACGGATTAAGGTGCGTTAGGGAACCTAAAAAAAATAACTCATAAACCGATTTACATCACCATAGATTGGGTAAGGGCTCAAAATTACCTTGAGGGGAAGGTGATAGGCACCCCTCGAGGTCCACAATGGTGGGTCCCGACCAAGATTAATTTAAGAGAATTAGTCTTTAAAGGAAAATAAAACAGTTTAAAAATAAATAGAGAATACTTTAAAATTGAAATTAAAGGGGTCCTAGGTTTATTAGCCTATAGGATCACTTCTATGCAATATTCGGTAACCTTCCTCAAATAGAGGTTTTGCGCGTAGCATTAGTGCACAGGTCATTATCTCCTTTACTACCCAGTTACCCTACCCTTTTCAATTATTACCTAAGCGTTCTAATAACATCCAGTACCTACCTTATGTGTGCACTACCCGTCCCTTACCTATGGCCCTAGAGGTGTTTAGGACCTCTATTTAAGGTGGTTCTAGACTCACCTATGTTTCATAAAAGGAGAAAACTAAGTGACAAAAAAAATCAAGTAGGACTGTCACATAAGTAGCAATTGAGGGGATCATATTTACCTCCACAAATAGACAAACAGATGCACGCTATTCAAGCAATTTTTTATGATTTCAGGATAGGCATGATATCTAAATGAGCATAAACAGAATATATAAAAGTCTTATTAAGGCGGGGCAGTCAGTACCTATAAGTTTGCCTACTGATTCTGTTACTTACTGAATCTGGGCACGTTTCAAGCAAAAAGAAAATAACAATTTTAAACCCAAGATTTTAATTATCCTACAAGCTTGCCTAAGTGCTAACCGAGAAGGATCCTAGAGACATGGTATCTAAACGTTAATCAGACCATAATTTATAAACTAGAGATTAATTTTAATGGGTAGGTTTCGTCTTTTTAGATCCTATATGCATGCTTTCTATGTGCTGAAACTGATTACAAGCATTATTTCCTACAAACATGATATCTAAACACAGAAACTGATATTTTACATTTATTTCCTATAGGCATGATGTCTAAGTGTTGAAATTGTTTTTACACTTATTTCCTATAGGCATGATGTCTAAGCGTCAAGACTAATTTTATATGTGTTTCCTATAGGCATGATATTTAGGCGAGTAAGGTGTTAACCATTTTCCAAGAAAGTTCAACAAGGAAGATCCTAGGAACATGATTTCTAATGCACACATGGAGATTTTGAAAACAGGATTATTGATGCAGAATTGATAAACGACTTAGAAGCAGGATTTCTAGGATGCAGAGTGTGAAAATTCAGGATAATGAGATAAACCCTATAAGCATGGTTTCTAATGCACATAAGGAATCACCACAACAACCTATAAGCATGATTTCTACCCGGATATGATAAAATATATATAAAAATCCCTCCCTAGATTTTACTAATAACCCCATATCTTTTTTACAGAGATCATTATTACAGACCAATACAAATGAATTACATAATAAAAATCACTATACTATAGGGAGCCTTGGCAGGACCAAAGTCAACCTGGAAGTCAGGCCTCCAATCAAATCTAGAGTACACCAGTAGTTCATAATACACCAAATGGGCTTCTGGTGTGTCAAAGTTCCCAAGAGCCTCAGGGACACCGGGAAATGTTCACACCAGAACCTTTTCAAAGAAACAATTTTGTGAACAAGTTTGGAAGGCCAGTCCAGTGTGTCAGAGTTCGGAGGAGTCTCATTGACTCCTAGGCAGTGCTCACACTAGGGGGGAGGGTGGAGGGGGGGGGGGGAGGACCNTAGTTTTAGGAAAAACAGTTTGGACTTTTAGAAGTGAATAGAAACAGATTACAAGATTAAAAACTACAAACAGAACCACATTTAGCAGACTGAATTCAGACATGAATTCCAGTAGTTAAACAATCACCAGGAAACTGGAATCATAGACATAACAGATTCATAATTAAGTCAAACAAGGTTTCCCATGGTTAGAATTGACTTAGTTCATTAACTATTACTAGGTGAGCATATAGACATGTATTAAACAGAGAACAACATGCTGAAGTTAAGTTACTAATCAGACAGTCATACAGAAAGGGTAGCGGGATTTTAGAGCGCCATTATCCTTGAAATAAGTATACAAAAATCATGAATTAATCGGGAACATGTTAAGGTAAATTACCAACACATAAAACAGGACAGGAATTGAGGCATGCTAGTTGAGAAACAAGTAAACAAGTGTCATGGATCAAACAGGAATACACCATACTAACATATAGGACAGGACAAATCAACCGAAATTAAGTCATGTTGTTTAAGAGCAATAAAAAAAAAACATAAGGCAAACAGAAGCATTTTGAGGTCTAACCACATAGCATATAGAAAGATAACAGAAGTGGAGGCATACCCGTTAAGAGGTAGCAAACATGAAGGTGAAGGCAAGTACAATCCAAGAGTCTAGCCTTGTCTTTCAGTCGGCTAGACAATGCAGCAAGTAGAAGTAACAGAAAGAACTACAACTGTGAGTGTGCGAGTGAAAGCAAGAGTTTGTATGTGTAGGTGTTTCTGTATCTTTCTGTGTGTGTTCGTGTCTCTGTATCTTTCTGTGTCTGTTCGTGTGTTTGAAAATATCAGAATGGGGGATTATATAACATTCAACAGAGCAGACAAATAAGGAAAAAAAAATTTAGAGTTCACAAATAAGGCATGCGAATAAAATTAACCAGTTAATTGGGGCTAAACTCAATCAAATAATTCAACAGAATCCGGAAAATACCCCTTAAATTAGGGAGAATAAATTAACAGCCAAGTTAGAGGTTTAATAAGGTAAACAAATAAATCAGAAACCATTTCGGGGCCGGTTAAAATAATCAAATCCCATAAATTAGGCTAGTAACATAATTAAGGCAAGTAGTACCAATTATGAGTCACGAATAAGGAAAAATAAGTAAAAACCACAAAGAAAACCAATCTTAACAGAAAATATAATTTCGAACCCTAACTAGGCGAATAAAATCAATTATCCTCTATTAATTGACAGGACAAAGAATAACGGGCAAATATCAGAACAAGTAGTGAAGTAATTAGAAACTCTAGGGATTAGAACATAGACTTGAAAATCAGTCGAACAAATAAAGAGAAACATTTACAATTTTTTAGACTTTTTGCAGAAACTTAAAGATGAAAACCTAGATTTAGAGAAAAAAAAAATCAGTTAATAATAAGAAAAAACAGAAGATCTTTGAAGAGAAATATCAGCTAAACTCAAAAACATCTCAGATCTATAGAGATATGAACCGACTAGAATAGCAAATGACTAGGGTTTTAAAAAACTGATAGAGGTGAGAAAAAATTCGGTTTAGAACCATAGATTTAAGCCATAAACATGTAGATAATAGCATTCACAAATACGAAGATGAACACAGGCAGGTTCATCGATAAAAATGAAAGGTTTCGGACCAAGTCTAGTTGAATCTCTTTGAGATTCCATCAAACAACAACGAAATCGAATAACCAGTGAAGATAGGAGGCCAGTTGAGGCCTAAAATCAAATGGAAACCCCATGGATTGAAGGGTTTTCGATGACGACGGACTAGAGTTAGGGTGAATTTGGGAGAGAATAGAGGAAGAGGGAAACATGGGCGGCGGGGTTGGGAAAATGACTAGGGTTAGGGGTCGTATGGTGTAATTAAAAAAGGAAAATGATCCTGGATCGTTGATCTTTTTAGATCAACGACTAGGATTAGATATAAGGGCTGGGCGGGTTTAAAATTTGAGTCAGGGTATTGGGCTATGATTTTAATTGGGCTGGGGGTAATATTTTGGGCAAGGTCCGAAATTAAGCCAAATTAAAAGAGGTTGTCTGTTAAATACCCTACTAATTTTATAAAATAGATAATAAATGATAAAAACTTCTATTTATGTATAAAAAAATAATTTAAAATAATTACATAATATTATAAAAATACAAAAATATCATTTTCTTGTGAAATAAGGTAATTATACCATTGTGGGCTATTATTGCAAAGTTATTGCAATTATAACCCTAAAATGTAAATATGGCTATTCGTGACATAATTAAAACTTAGAATAGATATAAATGATAAAATTAAGCAAATAAAATTATCATAAAACCATTTGTGATGTAATTAGTAATTATTTATATAATAAAAATATTGGGTTAAATTAATTAAAAATCCTTTAAAAAAGCAAAAATTATGGAAAAATATTGATCGATGCTCATGCATTGTTTTGAAGATATATATGCATTTGAAAATAATATAGGAAAAAATTGGGCATCAACAACTGCCCCTCTTTACCCGGGAAGGATGAAAGAGTTATCGGGTAAAGATATGATGGCCAATTTTGACCGAGTAGGGTGATTCGAGAGACATAGGCCGCACTTTGGTTTCCGAGATGCCTAAATATCCCTGGTTTTACAGGAATCAGGCCGTGTGTAGTTCTGGATTCACTGGCGAAATATACCGATGAAGTTATCACAAGAACGGACACAAGGTTTTGAATAGGTGAAATGGTTACGGTGAGCGGTCATGTTTGAAATAGTGTGAAGGAAATGGAGCAGGATTGCTCCCGTTGGGGTAATGGTTGCTCATCGGGTTACCTGTAAATAAAAGACACACTACAAGGATATATCTTTGCGTAAATTTAAACGTGATGCAAATTCCGTTTAGACCATGAGGATTGTCTTTGGACGGTTGAGGATGATGTCTTTAGACCATGATGTCCCGGGCCATGAATTGAGCGGTAAGGGATTCGCAGGCCATGAAATAATATTCTCGGGCCATGAAAATAGTGCCTCCGAACCATGACGCCTTTGAATAATGATATGCAAGTTTGAGAGATCCTCAGGTTATGACATGGTGTCTTTCGGCTATGAGGATGGTGCCTTCAGACTATGACGCCTTTGGACAAGCTGGCGATATTTCAGCCCATGAGGTGCAAAGATATGATGCTAGGAGCGACAAGACAAGGCTTAGTCTTGCATGGAGTTGAGGGCAGAGCTTAGCCCGAGAGAATATAATAAATAATGCAAGAGATACAATTCTTAGTCTCGTGCGGGATTCGGGACAATGCTTAGTCCCATGCAAAGAGAAGGCAATGCTTAGCCTTATGCAAGATTCGGGAAAATGCTTAGTCCCATGCAAGTGAAGGTAGTGCTTATCCTTATGCCGATAGGGAGGCATGGCTTAGCCTCATGCAGGGTTCGGGACAGGACTTAGTCCCATGCAGGGTTCGGGACAGGGCTTAGTCCCATGCAAAGAGAAGGCAATGTTTAGCCTTATGCAGATAGGGAGGCAGGGCTTAGACTCATGAAAAGATTGAGACAGATCTTAGTCTCACGCAAATAGAAGGCAGAGCTTAGCCTTATGCAAGGTTCGGGATAGAGCTTAGTCCCATGCAAGGAGAAGACAATGCTTAGCCTTATGCAAGTGAAGGCAATGTTTAGCCTTATGCAGATAAGGAGGCATGGCTTAGCCTCATGCAAAGATTGAGACAGAGCTTAGTCTCATGAAAATAGAAGGCATAGCTTAGCGTTATGCAAGGTGTAGGCAATTCCTAGCCTCATGCAAATAGGGAGGCATGGCTTAACCTCATGCAAAGTTCGGGACATGGCTTAGTCCCATGCAGGGAAAAGTCAGTTCTTAGCCTTATGCAAGGTGGAGGCAATGCTTAGCCTCATGCAAATAGGGAGGCATGGCTTAACCTCATGCAAAGTTCGGGACAGGGCTTAGTCCCATGCAGGGAAAAGTCAGTTCTTAGCCTTATGCAAGGTGGAGGCAATGCTTAGCCTCATGCAAAGTTCGGGACAGGGCTTAGTCCCATGCAGGGAGAAGGCAGTTCTTAGCCTTATGTAAGGTGGAGGCAATTCTTAGCCTCATGAAGGATTTGAGACAATGCTTAGTTTCATGCAAAGTTCGGGACAAGACTTAGTCCGATGCAGGGAGACATTGCTTAGCCTTATGTAAGGTGGAGGAAATGCTTAGCCTCATGTAGGATTTGAGACAATGCTTAGTCTCATGCAAATAGAAGGCAAAGCTTAGCCTTATGCAAATACGGAGGCAATGCTTAGCCTCATGCATGATTGAGACAGAGCTTAGTCTCATGCAATGAATAAATAATAGGTGATATCAGAGTATTTCTTAGGTGGGAATGAGTTTGGTATTTTTGTTGTTATGAAGGCTGTGATTCCAAGGTGTGCATATTCCTTGTCCTGCATTCAAAGAAAAATCATGTGTTTTGCAGGGGGAAGGTTGGTTCGTGTCTTCGTCTGCTTGCATGATTTTCTCCGCTCTGTCTGAAGATCCTGTTCAAATTATTGGGCCAGCATTTGCTAAAGCAGAGTTTATTTCAAAAGCAAGCATGCATAGTTTTCAAAGACATAGTAAAATACAGTTTAGAAATTGGTTAGATGAACCGGTGACTGTGACACGATCAGAGACATCACGACTTCTTCTGCCGTAGAATTTTGAGGGTGCCCCAGTTAACTAGACAACCTTTCCGACTGCTCTATATCCTGCGATTGGCTGAACTTGATTCTGAATTTTGAGGGTCCTCCTCAAAATTCTGCCCCAGTTTCTGATGATGGGGAAAATAGAAATTTTATTGAATTGTGACCGAACCCACAGGGATGCCTACGTATCCCCTCTTAAACGGGAATCAGGTCGAGCGTAGCTCAATTTACATTATATTCAAGTTTGAGAGATCCTCAGGTTATGACATGGTGTCTTTTGGCTATGAGGATGGTGCCTTCAGACTATGACGCCTTTGGACAAGCTGGCGATATTTCAGACCATGAGGTGCAAAGATATGATGCTAGGAGCGACAAGACAAGGCTTAGTCTTGCATGGAGTTGAGGGCAGAGCTTAGCCCGAGAGAATATAATAAATAATGCAAGAGATACAATTCTTAGTATCGTGCGGGATTCAGGACAATGCTTAGTCCCATGCAAAGAGAAGGCAATGCTTAGCCTTATGCAAGATTCGGGAAAATGCTTAGTCCCATGCAAAGAGAAGGCAATGTTTAGCCTTATGCAGATAAGGAGGCATGGCTTAGCCTCATGCAAAGATTGAGACAGATCTTAGTCTCACGCAAATAGAAGGCAGAGCTTAGCCTTATGCAAGGTTCGGGATAGAGCTTAGTCCCATGCAAGGAGAAGACAATGCTTAGCCTTATGCAAGTGAAGGCAATGTTTAGCCTTATGCAGATAAGGAGGCATGGCTTAGCCTCATGCAAAGATTGAGACAGAGCTTAGTCTCATGAAAATAGAAGGCATAGCTTAGCGTTATGCAAGGTGTAGGCAATTCCTAGCCTCATGCAAATAGGGAGGCATGGCTTAACCTCATGCAAAGTTCGGGACATGGCTTAGTCCCATGCAGGGAAAAGTCAGTTCTTAGCCTTATGCAAGGTGGAGGCAATGCTTAGCCTCATGCAAAGTTCAGGACAGGGCTTAGTCCCATGCAGGGAGAAGGCAGTTCTTAGCCTTATGTAAGGTGGAGGCAATTCTTAGCCTCATGATGGATTTGAGACAATGCTTAGTTTCATGCAAAGTTCGGGACAAGACTTAGTCCGATGCAGGGAGACATTGCTTAGCCTTATGTAAGGTGGAGGAAATGCTTAGCCTCATGTAGGATTTGAGACAATGCTTAGTCTTATGCAAATAGAAGGCAAAGCTTAGCCTTATGCAAATACGGAGGCAATGCTTAGCCTCATGCAGGATTGAGACAGAGCTTAGTCTCATGCAATGAATAAATAATAGGTGATATCAGAGTATTTCTTAGCTGGGAATGAGTTTGGTATTTTTGTTGTTATGAAGGCTGTGATTCCAAGGTGTGCATATTCCTTGTCCTGCATTCAAAGAAAAATCATGAGTTTTGCAGGGGGAAGGTTGGTTCGTGTCTTCGTCTGCTTGCATGATTTGCTCCGCTCTGTCTGAAGATCCTGTTCAAATTATTGGGCCAGCATTTGCTAAAGTAGAGTTTATTTCAAAAGCAAGCATGCATAGTTTTCAAAGACATAGTAAAATACAGTTTAGAAATTGGTTAGATGAACCGGTGACTGTGACACGATCAGAGACATCACGACTTCTTCTGCCGTAGAATTTTGAGGGTGCCCCAGTTAACTAGACAACATTTCCGACTGCTCTATATGCTGCGATTGGCTGAACTTGATTCTGAATTTTGAGGGTCCTCCTCAAAATTCTACCCCAGTTTCTGATGATGGGGAAAATAGAAATTTTATTGAATTGTGACCGAACCCACATGGATGCCTACGTATCCCCTCTTAAACGGGAATCAGGTCGAGCGTAGCTCAATTTACATTATATGAAGAAGCAAAAATGGTTTACACATAATATCTTTTGACTGCGTCTGAGTTAATAGGCTTTGGCCAAATTTCCCCGGCGGCTGACGATGAATCCCAATAGCTTTCCGGCAGGAACCCCGAATGCACATTTTGCGGGGTTTAGTTTCAGGTTGTACTTACGAAGAATTTCCTCAAGTCTACTATGTGATTTGCGACCTTCTTTGATTTAATGATGACATCATCCACATATACTTCTATCTCTTTGTGTATCATGTCATGAAAAATAGTAGTCATGGCCCTCATGTAGGTGGCCCCAACATTCTTTAGGCCGAATGGCATCATCTTGTAACAGTACACCCCCATGGTATAATGAAAGTTGTTTTCTCTGCGTCCTCCTCGTCCATCCAGATCTGATGGTAACCGACGAAGCAATCCACAAAATACTGGAGTTCGTGCTTGGCACAATTATCGATCAAGATGTGTTTATTTGGAAGCGGGAAGTCATCCTTTGGGCTGGCTCTGTTGAGATCCCGATAATCGACACAAACCCTAATTTTCCCATCCTTTTTCGGAGCTGGCACAATGTTGGCTAGCAAAGTTGGATATTCAACTACCCTGAGGACCTTGGCTTTGATCTGATTAGTAACCTCCTCTTTGACTTTCAGGCTCATATCAGGCTTGAATTTCTTGAGTTTTTGCTTTACAGGCGGACACATTAGATTTTTGGGCAACTTGTGGGCCATAATGGACGTACTTAATCTGGTCATATCGTCGTAAGACCATGCAAATATGTCCTCATACTCTTTCAAGAACAGAGTGTACTCCTCTTTCTCTGACGGTGACAAGTGGATGCTTATGCGGGTTTCCTTGACGGTTTCAGAATCTCCCAAGTTGAATATCTCGGTCTCGTCCATGTTGGACTTGGTCTTGTTCTCAAAATTTTCTACTTCTTTGACGATCTCTTCAACTATTACATCTTCTTCTTCTATTTTTCTGAATCACTGCCCTTTTGTTGCCTTGTCTCATTACATGTCACAGTCGTCGGTTCATCGAGATAAGAAATAGTAATGTTGTAGGGATAAAGATATGAAAGAAAAATAGTTATAATAAAACATCAAGCCATTTAAAAATGTCAAACAAAATGATTTTCAATAACTCAAACAACATTTTTGGAACCTTGAAAAAAAATATTATTTAAGACAAAAGAAAAATGCAAAAGTGGAAATCAATTTCTTTCTTTAGTAAAATAAACAATGCCATTCATCCTTGCTACCCCGGGACTCGTCGGGACCTTGATGGTCTAACAGTCCAGTTCTTGAGGAATGCTCCTCTCTCTATAGCTTGGATGGTAGGGCCTCTGGATCTGGTATGATAAGTTGATGATGCCCGTATGCGTGAACCAACCTTAGGAAATGGGAATAATCAAAAATAAAGAAAACAAAAGGTAGCCAAGTCAGTAAGAGTTCCAAAAAGCGTATTTGCAATATTTAAACACATAGTGCGAGAATGTAAATTCGCGTCCTAATTGAGAGCCTCGTTGTGCCCGAGGTAGGCCTAGAGACAAGCTGATTTGGAGAATTTTAGTGCCAATAATTGCCTCATTTCATTAATGTAAAAGTAGATAAATCTAAAATGACACTGAATAAGATAAGTCACTGATCACGCTCAACTATGTCTTGTAGAAGACTAAGCGGGCGTTGCAAATATAATCCGGG
>MDKI01179181.1:0-69834 GCA_005239505.1 Nicotiana paniculata
ATCCTATATTACTTGTCGACCACGTACACTTGCGTGTGCATTGGGAAATCAACCAACATCCGCCAACCGGCCAATCAATCCTGAACTTCCATTACAGTTGTCAATTGATTTGGGGTATTTTCTATATCCTTTATCTTGTCGGGATTCACTTCAATTCCTCATTGTGAAACCAAGAAGCCAAGAAACTTCCTGGAACCAACTCCAAAAGCGCGTTTTTCCGGATTGAGCTTCATGTTGTGTTTTCTCAGAATATCAAATGTCTCTTGTAGATGAGCCAATAATCTCCTGCATTAAGAGATTTAACCAACATATCAGTAATATAAACTTTCATAGTTTTATCAATTTGACGTTCAAACATCTTAAACGAGCCATTGGTAAGTGGTTACGACATTCTTAAGCCCAAAAGTCATCACATTATAGCAGTACGTACCAAAATCTGTGATAAACGAGGATTTTCTTGATCTTCTAGGTGCATCCTAATTTTATTATACCCAAAATATGCATCGATAAAGCTCATCAATTCATCCATGGCCATAGCATCGATCATTTGGTCAATGTTCGACAACGGGAATGAATCTTTAGGATATGCCTTATTTAAATATTTATAATCTATACACATCCTAAATTTATTATTCTTTTTAGGAACAACTACTACGCTAGCTAACGAATCGGGATAATTTACCTCTAGAATTGAACCTATATTCAGTAACTATCACGACCCTAGTTTCCTACCTTAGGGTGTCGTGATGGAACCTAGTCTTTAAGACTAGCCAAGCCTAACATGAAATAATAACTTAATAGAAATAATCAAACAGAAATACTAAAGCAAGACTAATAAACTCATATAAACTTCCAAATAAGATCACAACCACAACTCTCCCAAAATCAGTAGAACTGAGTCATAAGCTCAACAAAATAATCTAGAATGAATAATACAACACTGTCTGAATGAGAAATACAACAAAATGAAAAGATAAGGGAAGGTGACTCCAAGGCATGCGGACGCCGAGCAAGTATACCTTGAAGTCTCCGGATGGCAGCTACAATTAAACACTAACGTCCGGCACGGGCAGATGTACCTGGATCTGCACAAAAAGATGTGCAGAAGCGTAGTATGAGTACACCACAGTGGTACCCAGTAAGTATCAAGCCTAACCTAGGTAGAGTAGTGACGAGGCCAGGTCAAGACACCCACTAGGACATAGTAAACAAAATGAAAACATAATAACGAGAAGTAATAGAAGGCGGAGGAATAAATGATATGAAACAAATTAATAACATAGACTAATAACAGAATTGTAAGCATAAAGATAACATAAAGGAAGCAATTAAAGAGAAGCACAATAGTCAAATACAGACCAAGCTGATAAGACAATGAAGAATAAAAGCAACAAGAAGTGTTCAACCAATAACTCTTTACAACATGAGATACAACAAGAATCACAGATGAGGTACCATCTCATATACAGTAAGAATCACAATCGAGGTACTGCCTCGAACTCACATTTCTCAATTTCAATCATATCTTTCCTTATATCACTGAGGGAGCCTAACATTTAGTTTTAAAAAATAATTTTTTTCCTAAATAGCTACTCGCGCTTTAGCCCACCTTATCACACTGAGTGGTTTCAAGTAGTTTCCCTACTAGCAACATGTGTATCAATACCACCTTATCTCACTGCATGCGTATCAACCCCAAGCCATATACCATTGCATGCGTATCAATATCACAACATAATAACAACTAGCACCACAAGTGCCCAATTTCCACAACTTGCCAATAGAATTAACAATATCAATATTTTCAAAATAAATAGCCCATGGCTCAACTACAATATGTACACGAATCGCAACAATAACAAAATAAAAGTTACTACCTCAACAAGAAAGATATCTCAACACTTAACAACTTCACCTCAAAGGGACGGTGACTTTCTCAAGTTCAACACCAATAACTCAACAATAAGATATTTCACTAAATAATAAATTAAATTACAAGTAATGCAAAAATTTAAAGACGTAACAAAACACAAGGAAGTCAATAACTTCAACTGAAGCATATAATACCAAATTAGCAAGTAAAAGGTGAAACAAGAATTAACAATATCAAATAAAGTATGTAAGGATAAATTAGCGCATAAAAGGGGTGGATTAACAAAAAAAGATATAACATGTTAAGACAATACAATCAAATGCATGATAAGAATCTAAATAGCCTAAACCAGTCAAATACAAAACATAGCATGTGTACCCACTCGTCACCTAGCGTACACAGCTTTTAACAAATCACAATTATCTCAAACAATTCAATTACTAAGGGGTAGTTCCCCCACATAAAGTTAGGCAAGATACTTACCTAAACTTGGCCAACTCAACCCTCGGAAATAGCTTTTCCCATAAAATTTGCCTCCTTGCGGCTCAAATATAACAAAAATTGACATAATATCATCAAACAACGCAAGGGAAATCAATTATAATAAAAAAAGTCATGATATTTATACTTTTTCCAAAAAGTCAAAAAAAGTCAACTCGGGGCTCGCCTGGTCAAAACCTGGGTCCAAGGGTTGATTTCGACTACCCATAATCCCACGAGTCCATAAATTTGATGTTAAATATAAGATATAATCATGAAATATAGTTGGAAATTGATTGGAATCACGTTCCCAATGTTTGTTTAAGAAAATCCCATCTCCAACTTGCCTCTTACAGAGCCTATGGTTATAAAATATGATAGAATGACATGAAATCCCAACTTTCTAACCTATCATTCAGTTGCAAATGTTGCATTTGCAACATAGGGTTTGCATTCATAATTGCGACGAAAGGCTCGCAAATGCGCAATTGTGATATTTATCCCTCCCCTGCCATGCTCGCAATTGTGAAGTTGGTACTTGCAATTGCAGTATCAGAGCATTAGCACACCAGATTTTTTGTTTTCAGTACAAATCATTCAAAAAAATGTCTGAAACTCATCCGAGCTCTCGGGGCTCCAACCTAAACGTCCACAAAAGTGTAAAAATATCATACGAACTCGCACACGCAATCAAATCACAGGGAAATATTACATAAATAACGACTAAAAATAAGAACTAAAGTTGATAAATCTTATAATAACTACATTGCAAAATCACAATACAACATTCCCAAAACACGGTGAAACTGAGTCATAAGCTCTATAGAAATGTACTAAAACCTCTAATACAACATTGTCTAATAAAAGGATAAACAGTAATGGGAAGATAACTAAAGTTGATTCTAAGGCCTGCCAACGTCAAGCAAGTATACCTTGAAGTCTCCAGTCTCGCAGACAAAACTCTCAACAAACGATCAAAAGTATCTGGATCTGCACAAATAATGTGCAGAAGCATAGAATGAGTACACCACAATGGTACCTAGTAAGTATCAAGCCTAACCTTGGTAGAGTAGTGACTAGGCCAGGTCAAAACTCCTATCAGACATAGAAACCTGCGCAAGATATAACAAATCTAATAATGGAAAGAACATCAATGTGGAACTAATAACGAAAAGATTATAATTTACCACCAACGACGAAGATAATGGAAACTCAAATGACAGCAAGAAGTAGACGGCTAATAGAAAGTAGCATGATAAGAACATCGATAGGATATGAATAAACTCAATATTCAGGGCTTCATACACTCAGCACCAAGTTTAGAAGTGTTACTTACCTCGAACAAGCCAAATCCAATATCGAGCAAGCCAAACGATGCTCCAAAATGCCATCCCGCGTGTACCGACCTCCAAATGGCTCGAAACTAACCAAAAGCAACTCAAGAACATCAAATAATGCAAATCAAACCCAATCGATAAAGGCTAAATCATTTATCAACCCAAAGTCAACCAAAAGTCAAACCCAGGCTCGCACCTCGGAACCTGAAAAACATACAAAATCTGACAACCCATTCAATTACGAGTCCATCCATACTAGTTTCACTCAAATCTGACTCTGAATTGATGTTCAAAACTCAAAAATTCACTTTAAGAAGCTTTGGACAAAATTCCCCAATTTTCTCTTTAAACTTAACAATCCAATTACGGAAAGCGAAGATAGATTCACGAAATATAACAAAACCGAGTAGAGAACACTTACCTCAATCCATAAGGTGGAAATCGCTTCAAAAATTGTCTCAATTCGAGCTCCATAGCTCCAAATCTGCAAAAATGGACGAAACCCCCGAAATTAGAGTACTTATAATCACTGGGCGAACCAATAAATCGCGAACGCATAAAAACCATCATGATCGCAAAGAAGAAATAGCACTGACCCTGAAATACTATATGCAATCGGGGAACAACCTTCGCGATCGGGAAGAACAACCTACGCTGTCTCCACAAATATGCTACGCAATCTCAAATTAAATCATGTGAACACAATACACATAGGTGCCCACATTTCGCGAACGCGTCCCCTCATACACGAATGCGATGAAAAAGCTTCCATTTCCCAACTCTTAGCTCAGCTCTATGCAAATGCGATATCTATGATGCGAACACAATGCCCAATCTCCAGCAACCTACACGAATGCGGACAATTACTCGCGAACACGAAGAAGAAATGCTCAGCTCTAGATTTTTCCTCTATGTGATCGCACCTCTAACTTCGTGATCGCGAAAAACACTTGGTGCACCAGACATCAGCAGGAACCAGCAATGCAACTATGATGAAAAATGGTCAGAAATTGATCCACATCACACTGAGCCCCTCGGGAACCCGTCCGAACATTTCAACAAGTTCCATAACATAACACGAACCTACTTGAGGCCTCAAATCACGCATAACAACATCAAAACCGCAAATCGCACCTCAAATCGAACTTAATGAACTTTGAATTTTTAAACTTCCAAAATTCGTGTTGAAACATATCAAATCAACATGAAATGAGCTCAAATTTTGCTCATAAGTCCCAAATGATATAACAAAGCTAATCAAATTTCCAGAACCACAATCCGAAACCGATATCATAAAAGTCAACTCCCAGTTAAACTTATGATCTTTTTAAACCTTTAATTTCCCCTCCATTGGGTATCGTGATGGTACCTAGTCTTAGGGACTAGGTAAGCCTAACTTTTACTGAATAACAACAATAAAACAAAAACATCTAACAATTTTTGAAATATAAATCTCTACAAAATTTACAATTCCCAAAACTGGTAATACAAGTCATAAGCTCTACAGAGTTTGTTACAACTTCTAAATACAATTGTTTCAAAATAGGTAAAAATAGTGTGAATACAAAATAGGAAGGAGACAACGAAGCCTGATGATGCAGCAACAGGTTTACCTTGAGTCTCCACAGCAACAATCCACAAAGCTAGCTAAAGATCAACTGACTCAGCAAATACCTGGATCTGCACAAAAATGTGCAGATGTGTAGTATGAGTACACCACGGCGGTATCCTTCAAGTATTAAGACTAACCTCAGTGGAGTAGTGACGAGGAACAGTCAATACACCTATTGGACAACCTGAACAAGTATAAGTATAGGAACAACAGAGTATAATATCTACATAAAGACTACGTGAAATGGCAACAATATGGTAATTCCAATAAGAAAATAAAACAACAAATATCAGCAGAATACCCTAATACTGACACAGAAGAATGAACGGAAACACAACCTATACCCGAAAATCACAGATAAAGAAAGGACAAATAATAACTCAACAACAACGACCGCTTTCACATTAGGTTTTAGTCAATAAACTCCATGAAGTACCAAACCTCGAGCTAATCACAACTCACGGGTCTCGATACCTAAACCCTAACACTTGGCATCCTATGCCCTCATTACACTTCATAACCGCACTGACTACTCACGTGCCAAATAGAGTCATTCTCACATAGAAGGCAAGTAAAGATGGGTGTAGATCTATACTAAACAATATCAAGAAAACATCTTAATCAATAAGAGTGCTTAACTACGTGTACGCTTGTGCAAGTGTCGTAACATAGTTCTTACCATATGGTAAGCATAATAAAAGGAACGGTCAACACGAAGAATATTTTCTCACAACTTTCACAAGATAAAGCTCACACAGGTAAGTGTACCACTACACAAATATAAATAACAAGAATTCCCCAGGCCATCTCAAATCAACCCCTGACATATCCCACTTTGTCTCTCCACGTGTGCAGTAATAAAGTAAGTGCTCGCCTTGTCTCGTCACACGTGCATAACAATGTTCCCACCTTTTCTCGCCCCATGTGCAATAATAAAGTAAGTGCCCACTTTGTCTCTCCACACGTGCATAACAATGTTCCCACCTTGTCTCCCCACATGCGCAACCCACATATATATAGCCCGCCTTGTCACACCGCATATGCAAATATCAGTAGTAACAATAGCACGGCAGAAACCTCGTGCATCACAATAATAACAACTGCACAGCAGAAACTTCATGAATCAACACAATAAGTACAACAGCAACAACGACAATAATACAAACTAGTCAAGTAAATCAACTCAAGAGCCTACGATCACAAGAAATGATAGAACTAGTTCACAAGGAATAACCCTAATAAAGAATACTAGGCGTAATAAGAACAACTCAACAGGGAAGAAAATAATATATAACAATGGTCTCACAATGTACGGTTCAAAAGAAACTAACACGAGTAAAATAATTCCAAATAAGGGCAAGTCCACTAAGGAATAGGGTATCTAAGCCTCTTTTAAGTTTGGACAATTACGGAAGAGATACAACCAATTCAAATAAAGGTAGGCAACGAGGATATAACCTCAATTAAGGGTGAACATTTACAAAAGGGATAACTACAACTTCAAATAAAGATAAGTAATTAAGGAAAAAATCACATGGCAATGGAAGAGATAACGATTTCAATTAAGGAACTTATGAACCAAGTAAGCAATAAGAGTTGATCATGAAGCAATTGATTCTAATTAAGCAGGTAGAGGTGGAACTAGTAATTAAGGAACGCAATCATAACAAGAACATATGCATATTCAATGAACACAAGGACCTAGGAACCCTAAAAGTCAATTTCCACAAAGAAGTCTGAGCACGCACGCAAGACAATACACATAATACCCCGCCACTCAAGACCTTATGCCATCGAACGGAACTTATGTTCTCAAAATGACCGGCCGAATCGTTACATCCACCCCTCTTAAACAAATGTTCGTCATCGAACATTCCAAGAATCGCCTCGAAGTCTTCAAATCACTGAATGCACACCTTCAACATACACCCGTGGGTGATCCCACGTCACTCCAATCTACATAAGCCTGACGACAGCATCTCAATTGTAATTTAGCCTTTCTACCAACACCGATAAGCCTTAGAGTCAAAATTCTCACCTTCCATTCATTTCCAAAAGACCCGATTCTAAATCCATATCGGTATCAGCCTCAACCAGCTGCGACAACTCGTACCTCCACCCATAAGGTACGTCAACATGACATACCACACATAGGACCATAATAACATTTCAGGTCACAATAGCTGCCTGTAATCAAAACTAGCACCGACAATTAACCTCATGTCCAATAAGAACCTGTTACAAACCTCCACAATGCTGACAATGATGCAAGAAACACGAAGACTTCATAACTATACACCCGCATCAACAAATCACATCTAACTCCACCGGGCACACACACCCCGTAAGCTAAACTCAAATAAGCACAAGATGAAAAGGAATAAATATGAAAAGAGAAACACATAAGAGAAATATCAAACAAGCCCTACATGCACAACTCTCTATCAGTACCATACAACGAATCAATTAAAAGAGGCAATCAAAGTACATGAAAAAATCATAAAGACCTCATCCTGGTATAACTCTCCCTTGCGGCACGTAGCCCGGCTCAAACATATCAAATCACATGGGATCGCAAGGGTCACACCCTCAACTCTGAATCATAGTCCGGATACACATCATACCAATCTAAATCTTCCACTAACTCAATTCTTCCAATAAAATCACAATACTTATTGAACTATCACCCTGGTAGAGTAACAAATCACAAATCGTAACCATGAATACTCAGGAGTCACATCAAAACCTACCATAATGGAACACAAGAACTCACTTCTAGTCTCACAACTTACAATAATGAATAAAAACAACGATAGACACGGGCTACCACTCATAGAATCTCCCAACAGGGGCAAACACATAAACATAGTACTAATCATGAAACCCACACATAAGTGAAGAAACAACTAAGGGAACTCGTCCCGATAAGCAGAACCGAAATAAAAATACGAATGGTGCCCCTATGTAACAAATCAAAAGCATACATGTATGAAATAATCTGACGCAGCGGCCTCAAGCCTACTATAGGAACACATTAATGGGTCGGGTCTCTCCCCTTTGGGCTCCCTTTACTCGCCTGAATACCCTATTGTGACACATTTGTCCAGAGTCTGGGACAATCTCTCACCATGTGGCCGGTATCTCAACACTCAAAACAACCTTTCTGCTGACGTGGCTGTGGAAACTATGCGATACGGGTACTTTGAGACCCATTAGCACCTTAAACACTGTGCGAAGCCGGAAGTGGAAACTGAACTGGCTGACCCACAAAACCTCTATCGTGTCGTACCCTGCCTAAAAAATAGGGACCAGTAGATCTCTCCAGTCTACGAGGCCTCCTCGTCTCCCTGTCCTCTCTCTCCTAACCTTGCATGTCCTCTCTCTCCAGATCCCATATGCCCTCCACTCGGTGAGCGATCCCTACCACCTGCTAAAATGAAATATTTGACTCTAACTCCCGAGCATGCTGAATCGAATATCATTCCTGATCCCCTTAATGAATCTACAGACACGCTCTCTAATTGTAGCGACCAAAGTAGGTGCATGACTGGCCAAATCAGTGAATCTCATGACATACTCTAATACTGACATAGTGCCCTAGCGCAGCTGCTCAAACTATGCGTGCCATATATCTCGAAGGGGCTGAGGTACAAACCCTCTCAGGAACATCTCTTGAAATTGAACCCACGAAAGTGAAGCTATCTCGGCCGGGTTACCCAACTCATACGCCCACCACCACTGATAAGCCGCTCCCCTGAGCTGGAACGTAACAAAAGCAACCCCGCTCGTCTCCACAATACTCATACTGCGAAGAATGCGATGACACTCCTCCAGGAAACCCTGGGCATCATCTGTCGCCAGTCCACCCAAAGTAGAAGGGTGGTACTTCTTGTACCTCTCAAGTCTAATCTGTTATTCCTCAGATGTTGTTGCCCTAACCACGGGCTGAACTGGAACCACAGGCTGTGTCGCCATGACACCTGGAACCTGACCAACATGAACTCGCTGCTCTAGAGCGTGGGAGGCGGGAGTTTGAGCTCCTCCCTTAGTTTGTGAAGGAGGTGGTGCGCTCGGAATCAACCCCGCTGAGCCAATGTACAAAACCTTCTCAAGAACTATGCTAAGGTCTCCTAAAGTCCGGGGGTAACATCAGGCGCCTCCGGTACCTGCCCCTAACTGGAACTACTAGCAGCTCCTGAGTTGCTTCTTTGGTAGGTGCCCTAGTTGCGGCACGTGCTCCTCGTCGGCCTCTGCCTTTTCCCCTAGTGAAATCTGCTCTAGGGTAATGTCATCAGGAACTGCAGCTCGTGTCATCACCAATTGTGAGAGAATGGAACAGTTAAAGTTCTAACTTCGAGATCAACAAACTCGCACGATAGAAATGAAGGAAGTGAAATTTTCCTAGTAGTTATGTAGCCTCTCGAAGATAAGTACAGACGTCTTTGTACCGATCTGCAAGACTCTACTAAACTCGCTTATGACTCGTAGAACCTATGAACCCAGAGCTCTGATACCAACTTGTCACGACCCAATTTCCCCTCCGTGGAGTATCGTGATGGCACCTAGTCTTAGGGACTAGGTAAGCCTAACTTTTACTGAATAACAACAATAATAAAATAACATCTAACAATTTTTGAAATAGAAATCTCTATAAAATTTAGAATTCCCAAAACCTGTAGTACAAGTCATAAGCTCTACAGAATTTGCTATAACTTCTAAATACAACTGTCTGGAAAATAGGCAAAAATAGTGTGGATACAAAATACGAAGGTGACTTGCAGCAGCAGGTTTACCTTGAGTCTTCACAACAACAATCCACACAGCTAGCTAAAGATCAACTGACTCCGCAAATACCTGGATCTGCACAAAAATGTGCAGAAGTGTAGTATAAGTACACCACGGCGGTACCTAGCAATTATCAAGACTAACCTCAGTGGTGTAGTGACGAGGAACAGTTAAGACACCGTGTGGACTAAATAACCTGAACAAGAATAAGTATAAGAACAACAGAGTATAATATCTACATAAAGACTACGCGAAATGGAAACAATATGGTAATTGGAATGAGAAAGGAAAACAACAAATATCAGCGAAATACCATAATAATGACACAGAAGAATGAACGGAAACACAACCTATATCTGAAAATCACATATAAAGAAAGGACAAGTAATAACTCAATAACAACGACCACTTTCACATCAGGTTTTAGTCAATAAACTCTACGAGGTACCGAACCTCGGACTAATCACAACTCATAGATCTCGATACCTGAACACTAGAACTTGGCATCCTGTGCCATCATTACACCTCATAACCATACTGACGATTCACGTGTGAAATAAAGCCATTCTCACACAGAAGGCAAGTAAACAAGGGTGTACATCTATATTCAATAATATCAAGAAAACCCCTTAACCGATAAGAGTGCTTAACTATGTGTATGCTTCTGCAAGCGTCCTAACATAGTTCATACCAGCTAGTAAGCATAAGAAAAGGAACGGACAACATGTAGAATATTTTATCACAACGCCCACAAGATAAAGCTCATACAGGTAAGTGTACCAACTACACAAATATCAACAACAATAATGCCCTCAGGCCATCACTAATCATCACAAATCAATCCTGACATAGCCCACCTTGTCTCTCCACGTGTGCAATAATAAAGTAAGTGCCCCCTTGTCTTGCAACACGTCCATAACAATATTCCCACCTTGTCTCGCCACATGTACAATAATAAAGTAAGTGCCCGCCTTGTCTCGCCACATGTGCATAACAATGTTCCCACCTTGTCTCGCCACATGTGCAACCCACATATATAAAGCTCGCCTTGTCACGACACATGTGCAAATATCAGTAGTAACAATAGCACGACAGAAACCTCATGCAACCCCATAAAAATAATCGTACGGTAGAAACCTCATGCATCAACACAACAAGTACAACAACAACAATGACAATAATAGAAAGTACATCAAGTAAATCAACTCAAGAGCCTTCGATCACAAGAAACGGTAGAAATAGTTCACAAGGAATAACCATAATAAGAATATTATGCGTAATAATAACAACTCAACAGGGAAAAAAATAATATATAACAATGGTCCCACAATGTACGGTTCAACTACAAGAAACTAACACGAGTCAAATAATTCCAAATAAGGGCAAGTCCACTAAGGAATAGGGTATCTAAGCTTTTTTTAAGTTTGGACAATTACGGAAGAGATACAACCAATTCAAATAAAGGTAGGCAGCGAGAATATAACCTCAATTAAGGGTGAACATTTACAAAAGGGATAACTACAACTTCAAATAAAGATAAGTAGTTAAGGAAAAAATAAAATGGCAATGGAAGAGATAACGGTTTCAATTAAGGAACATATGAACCAAGTAAGCAATAAGAGTGGATCATGAAGCAATTGATTCTAATTAAGCAGGTAGAGGCTGAACTAGTAATTACGAAACATAATCATAACAAGAGCAACTTCATATTCAATGAATACAAGGACCTAGGAACCCTAAAAGGCCAATTTCCAAAAATAAGTCCGAGCATGCACTCGTCACCTCGTGGACACGGGCTGCAATTAGTATAGAAGACTCAAATCCTAAGGGATAGTTCCCCCACACAAGGTTAGGCAAAATACTTACCTTGAAGAAGAAAAACTGATACTCAAAAATGAACTTCTTGGGTGAAATGACCTCCGGACGAATCAAATCTAACCAAAATAACTTCAAATCACAAATAAAACTCAAAAGAAACTATTCCAGATCATAAAGACTCAATCTATATCGAAACCAAAAAATCGACCTAAAAGTCGACCCCCTGGCCCGCACCTCGGAACCCCACAAATTTCACAAAATCCAAACACCCATTCCGATACGAGTTCAACCATAATATAATTATCAAATTTCGATACCAATTCGTCCCTTAAATCATGATTTTTTCATTTTGAAAACTTTCTACAAAATCCACCATTTTCCTCAACTCAAAACACAAATTAAATGATAAAAATAAAGATAAAATCATGGAATATAATAAATTCTAGGTGAAGAACACTTACCCAATCGATTTTCTTGAAAACCCCACAAAGAATTGCTCCAAACCGAGCTCTACAAGTAAAAATATGATAAAAATAGCCTAACCCTCATTTTGAAGATCTTATAATCTGCCCAGGTGATTGTGCATCCCGAACATGGAGGAAGAGTCGCGTTCGCAAAGAAGAAAAGCGAGGATGCCAGGAAGTTCTTTGCGAAAACAAAAACACGCTCGCGAACACGGAGAAGAAAGGGTCTGATGGCTATCGAGTGGCCTACGTGAACGATACACGGACGCGAAGAAGGGAAAAGCATAGCTTTCTGAACGCGAGTGACTAAAAGCGAACACAATGAAGGGAACGGAAGGATTACGCGTTCGCGGAATGAATCATGCAGACACGAAGATTAAATATTCTTGCATCCAAGATTACTCTTCACGAACACGAAGAATTTGACGCGAACGCGAAAGAGAAAACCAGATTACAGGTTCAGCAGTTCAATAAGAGGAATTGACCCGTAGCCCCTCCGATAAACACCCGAGGCCCTCGGGACCCTGTCTAAACACACGAACAAGTTCTATAACCTAACTCGGACTCGCTCGGAGTCTCAAATCATATCAAAAAACGTAGAAAATACAAATCGTGCCAAAAATTGAACTTATGAACTTTCAATCTTTCAACTTCAAAAACTCGTGCCGAAACCTATCAAATCATCCCGGAATAACGTCAAATTTTGCAGGCAAGTCCCAAATGACATACCGGAGTTGTTCCAACTCTCATATTCACATTCCAACCC
Organism: Nicotiana paniculata; assembly: GCA_005239505.1. Classification (NCBI taxonomy): domain Eukaryota; kingdom Viridiplantae; phylum Streptophyta; class Magnoliopsida; order Solanales; family Solanaceae; genus Nicotiana; species Nicotiana paniculata. Next base: position 13,136 of record MDKI01179181.1, read on the forward strand.
CGTTGTCACAAAAGTCAACTATTGGTCAAATCCATCCACCTTCCAAACTTCAACTTTTCCAACTTTCGCCATAATTCTTCAAATCACCCTACGGACATCCAAATCCCAATACAGACGCACGCCTAAGTCTCAAATCACCATACAAAGATGTCGAAATAATCCAAACCCCATTCCGGAGCCGTTTATACAAAAGTCAAATTGCGGTCAACTCTTACCGCTTAAGCTTCCAAAACTTGAATTGTTCTTCCAATTTGACTCTGAATCATACGGTAACTGAATTCAACAACGCACACAAGTCAATACACATAATACGACGCCGCTCAAGACCTTATGCCACCGAACGAAGCTTAATTTCTCAAAATGATCGGCCGAGTCGTTATACGTCCGAGTCCAAAATCACCATCCGGACTTAACGGAACCATTAAAACACCAATCCAAGGTCAAATACTAAAAATCCAAACTTGGTCAACTCTATAGTTTCAATCATGAAATTCATTCTTCCAAATCAATTCTGAATAACTTGAAAACCAAAACTGGCGATTCAAACAAGTCATAATACATCATACGATGCTGCTCAAGACTTTAAATAGCTGAATGGAAATGCAAATGCTCTAAACATTCGGCTAGTTTATTACATTCTCTCCCACTTAAACATATGTCCGTCCTCGAACGTGCTAAGGGTCGCTACAAAGCCATCAAATCGGTGTGTAATCTTACCATGCACATACCCAGGGGTGATCCCATGTCCCCAAGCAATATAAGCCTGACGACACAACATAATTGACGATCCTTAATTCATCCTTAGTCCATAAACCTTGGAACCCAAGTCCCAACATCACGAATTACTTACAAGACTCGAACCTCGCACATACACTTTGTATAAGTCTGAACAACTGTATCAAGACATAACAAAAACCCAAGATATAATCACATGATATACCACACGATTCGCATGCTTATAGCCAAATTTCCGATAACAGTAACTGCTCAAAACAAACCCAGTACAATAATAAACCTCATATCAAACAAAACATCGTTCAAAACCTTCGTACACTGTCGATGATGAAAGAACACATAGGAACTCACAACCACTCATCAAATCAACGAGTCATGGAGCTCACCCTCTTTCGACAAGAACTATAGACAATTTCTAAGTCGATCAGTGACATTATCCTTCCAAATATACGCAATCAAATCTGATAGAACCCATTCAAGGTCCAACAACCCCATCTCATCATGTTCAGTCACTGTGCTGAACTGCCACACCAATAGAAGCTTAAGCCACAAATAGTGCAATTCGTGCATGTCACGACCCCAAATCTAAGCCAGTCGTGATGGCCAGCCAAAAATACAGTGAAATCGTAATAAGCTTCCATTTACATGTTTACTAAACTGATAACCCATAAAGGTTTCCTTTAAACATTTTTAAAACAGTTAAAGTTATACCGAATATTAAATACAACCCCCGAGATCCCGGAGTCACTGGTCATCAGCATCTACAAAAAATATACAAATAAAAAAAACTCTATAAAGTAAGCAGGAGGGAGGACAGGACTGCGGACACGTGCAGCTACCTCGCAAATCTCTGAAAAACCTCTAGAACAGATACACAGCTCACTCTACCCTAACACCTGGATGTGCACACAAGGTGCAGGGAATAATGTGAGTACGCCAACTCAGTAGTAGTAATGAAAATAAATCAAGTGAGAGCAGTAAGAAACACATAAATCAAATCATCATTTCACAATAAGCACAGCCTTTGTTTCCAACAATGTATACATTAAATCATCACGCTTAAAAGCCGATTTCAGTAAAATCATTTGGAAATATACTTGCCAATAGTTTCAACATAACTTTCAAGGAGTTTAGTGTAAAAATGATAAAAGGTCATAAAAAAGATCCCCTCGGGCAAAACATATTTCATAATTTCAGAGTGAACGTGGTAAAATCATAAGTAGCCCCTAGGGCAACAACATGTATCAGAACCTGCCCCTCGGGCATGCCTCACAGTCACTCATAATCAGACCCTCGGGCATAAATCACAGTCACTCATAATCAGTTTCGCAATCACTCGTCACTCGGCACTCGGCACTCGCACACAGTAGGTACCTACGCTCACAAGGGGTGTGTACAGACTCCGGAGGGGCTCCTTCAGTGCAAGCGCTAATATCAAGCCACCTCGTGGCGTATCATATCCTCATAATTAGGCCCTTGGTATCACTCAGTCAGAACCTCTCAAAAGCCCCTCGGGGTATCAGTAAAACAGGGTACTCGACCCAAAACATCATTTTATAACTCAAAATAGTGTAAATAAGGTTGTATTTTGAAAACAGTTAAGCAGAACATGACTGAGTGTAAATCATAAACCAAAAGTGAGGAAATAGCAGTAAAAAGCCCCTAAGGGGTCTAAACAAGTCGGCATGAGACCCCAAACATGGCTTATAGCCCAAATATAGCAATAGTCTTTAGAACAAAATTTAACATATGATTTAGAGTAAAATACGCAACTCAATAGTTGCCGTGGAGAGTACCAAGTCCAATCCAAAAATCAGTGTGCGCCACATACTCGTCATCTGATATGTGTGTCATTCTAAAAACAGTGAGAAATATGAAGTCCGAGGTTTCATACCCTCAGGACAAGATTTATAACCATTACTTACCTCTACCGGGCAACAATACAAATCCGCGATGCTCTTGCCTCTCAAATTGGCTCCCAATTGCTCCGAATCTAACCAAAACAAGATTCACATCATCAATAGACGCTAAAGAAACACAACTCAATCGAAAACTATCAATTTATACAAAAATCTCGAAATTCGGCGAAACCTGAGCCCCGGACCCACGTCTCGAAATCTGATAAAAATTACATCACAAGAACCCTTATCCTCCCACGAGTCCGTACATACCAAGAACATCAAAATCAGACCATAATTGCCCACTCAAATTACCAAAAGAAATTTCCAGATTTTTCCACCCATTTTTCCCAAATTCTCTACTTAATTCCTCAAATTGCGTAGTGAAAATCAAGATAAATTCATGAAATTAAACCAAAAATGATTGAAGAACACTTACCACAAGAGTCCCACTGAAAATCTCGTCCAAAATCTACTTCCCCCGAGCTCTCAATTGGAAAAATGAGTTATGGCCAAGAACTCCCGAAATTAGAACTTAAACTGTCTGCCCAGACTTTTACTCAGTGCGATCGCGGAAAAGGCACGCGATCGCGAAGAACAAAATGCTGCCTAACCAAACTAACCCTATGCAATCGCAGAAACACCTATGCGATCGTGCAAGAAAACTCCTCAAAGCAATGCGATCGCAACCCGCTTTATGCGATCGCATAGAGCAATCTCATCTTCTCACTGTCACACGCACCCATACTGTGCTATCGCAACAAGCCTCACGTGACCGCACTGTTTTGCCTGCGGACTATACATTGCGATCGAATAGCATAATTTTTTGCTACCTCACCAACTAACCTATGCGATCGCAACCTCACCATTGCGATCGCATAAAAGGAAACCATACCAATAAAATACAGCAGCCACAGCAGTCCTTTTAAGGCCAAAAAGTGCCCGTTTGAGCATCTGAAATACACCAGAGGCCCCTGGGACCTCAACCAATCCTACCAACATAGCCCATAACATCATTCAAACTTATTCGAGCCTTCAAAACACAAAAAACAACGCAAAACACCAAAATTACATCAAATTCAAGCCTATGAACTTTGAAACTTCTAAACTTCGCCAATGATGCCGAAACCAACCAAAACACATCCGATTGACCTGAAAATTTGCACACATATCCAAAATGACATTACAAACCTGTTCCAACTTCCGGAATTCCATTCCGACCCCGATAGCATATTTTTCACTGCCGACCGGAAATTGCCAAAAACTAACTTTTAATAATTCATGCATAATTCTACTTCGGACATCAAAACTTCATTCCGAACACACTCCTAAGTCTCAAATCACCTAATGAAGCTATTCGAGCAATAAAATCCGCATTCCGAGGTCGTTTACTAATAAGTTAACTTCCGATTGACTTTTCCACTATTGAACCAAGTTAAGAGACTAAGTGTCTCATTTCTCACCACGACCATTCCGAACCCGAACCAACCGACCCAACACACATAAATGAAGTTGAACGACATAGAATGAAGCAGAAACAGGGGAAATGAGGCTAAACTCTCGGAACGACCGGTCGGGTCGTTACATCCTCCCCCACTTAAACATATTTCGTCCTCGAACGGGCCAAGAGTTGATCTCCATTACCATTAAATTGCCACGTAGCCTACCATGCACATACTCGGGGGCGATCCCACGTCACCCTATACCATATAGGTCCACTAGCACAACACCGTTGAAATTTCGAAATCTAATCCTGACCCATAAACCTTAGAACCAAATCCCCACTTCTGAAATAATATACAAGATCAAAATTCCATAACTATAAACTGAAAAAGTTTGAACATGCTGAATCAAGCCATATGCGCACCCCAGATGAAATCACATAATACATCGCATGACTCAAACACCCAGAGCGATAACTCCTAACCACAATAGCTGCTCAGAACAACCCAATGCCGGTACATAACCTCTTATCGTGAAATGCCTCACTCTAACACTTTCACATACTGCCGATGAGGAAAGAAACACGTAGAAACTAACAATCATTCATCCGATCAGTCAGATATGAAGCTCCCCCTTCCCAAACAGGAAGTATAGTAGATTTGTAAGCCGACTCCCGATATTTATCCTTCCAACTATGTTGTAGACAATTCTGAAAAATATTCATTCTAGGTCCAATGACCTCTTCTCATCCAACACGATCACTCTGTTGCCATGGCACATCGATACAATTCGCACATAACCTGTGCAACTCGTGCAGTCAATAGCAACATCCCAATGTAATCAAATTATATGAAAGATTCACACGAGAGGACTATCCTGCCATTAACAATTACCATCACAACATCATGCTAAAATCCTAGCACACACCGTAAAAATAAGAACACACGAATTCCACTACCAAAGGTCATACCCCTACATAACTCCGCTACACTGCGCGATCTCATCCAAACGCCGGTCCAATTGAAATATTTCAAGGCGCCTTGCCCAAAATCAATAACCATTCGAAATTCGACATCAAGTGCTCAAAGTGCATTGCCATAACCACGGGAGAAACTGGACGATACCATGCCACACGAATCAGTAGGTACATAACCAACACGTCTCAATCCCGCAACACCCAATTACTTACCTTACTCAAATCCAGCTATAAAGCCCAATTAGAACCGCACCATATGTGCATATAACCAAAAATCACAACTCCTCGCAACTCCGAAGGGTAACTCATAGATCACTTCAGAACATGAATAAACTCAATCACAATCGAATGGTACATTCCTCAATAATAGAAATTTGGAGCCAACAATTCCGACCTGGTGCAAAACACACACCCATATTAGCCTACCAATAACCTTAAATTAACTCTGGTCACCCACAACAGGTAGATAACTTACCAAAAGTTCACAATGACGGAACCATGGTACGTACTAACATCTGACTAGCTCTGCTCGCATCTTCACAGTTCACTACCACAAAATAACCTGCTTATGAGGACTCTCAATCTCGAAGTCCATGAAGCGCGCGGATTACTATATCTGATCTCAACTCCACCGCTCGAATACATGACACATCCCAAATACTCGATCATTCCACGAGGGATACCCCTATAATTCTTCTGTGTCACCAAGAAGCCTTAAATATCAACATTCGATCCAACAAGAGAGCGTCGCGATACCAATGAAGTACCCTTAACTCAAACACATTGCTCTTTCTAGAATGTATACCCTCATAAAGCCTCACCAAGTAGTGATATCATTTACCTAGTCATCTGAAACTGTCCATGCTACCCAAGGATTTATGACCTTCCTTCCATATTTGAATCGTGACCTCACACATGAAAATCCCAACCCTACACACATATCGCATACACCACCCATCCTATGATAAATATGAGAACTGCTTGATCCCTTCCGAGCCACAAGCTACTACGTACGCAACTAGCCAAGAACTTTCTATTTGATCCCATTTAGAAGAAAAATCAATGTACCTCACTTGCACCTCACGCCAGTAGAAAATATGCATGTTTAACCGTGGTAGAACCCATCAGGAACTATCCGAAATCCCATTGGTAAAATACCAAACTGTCAGGACTGAACCCTTCTATCTCAACCAAGCTACGTAGGCCACCAAAATCCAAAAGCATTGCTAAGAAACACCTGTAAAAACTCATTTTCACATGAATACCCAAAGAACTAATCGCATCCCTTACCATGCCGATCCAACCTACTACCAAGTTGTCCTACTTACCCCAGTTTCTTCTGACTTACCTTCAAATTGATACTCCTCCTTGCCGTAATACCACAATTCTCAGCCCAGACTCACCACACGAGTCCCATGCATAAAACTGTACTGTCTAAAGCTCGTAAGCCACTAAATACTATCTCAAATATCCCTAAAAGCACCACATCCAAAATGCGTACACTGAAGAGACTTCCCGCGAATCTAAAGACATAACCTTCCCCTTCATGATACTGATATGTAGAATCCATGATGATGTATAAATGCCACGAGTCTTGACACCCTCCAACGTAAATCTCAATCACACTGACCAATTAGGAAGGATCGACCCGACCCGTTTGCACACTAACATACCAGGAAACTAATCCACTCACTTGAAGCCACAGGCAATTTCATACACTGCACATACTACACCTCTTACAATTACCTCTCAATCATTCCATAGAATCCATTTACCAGATCAAGTACATACAACCTATATCGAAGAAATTTTCATTACTCGAGTCATTCCCAGATCCCACATCTACAGGTCATAACTAATCCACCAATATACCTCGTACCGAAACCAATACACACAAAATCGTGTAATCAACTTATCATTAACAGACTCCCCTAGTTGGCTCAAAGCCAATGACCCAGACAACCAATAACTCACGACGCCCATAATAACACAACCCGTCTAACAGCTCAAGTCATCTGCAAATCTTGCATTCACCATTGTAATAGTCATGCCAACTTCCACAAGCAATCTAAACTCAAATTACAACATATATCATTTACTGGTAGAAGAGAACTTACTACAGAACAACATAAGGATCACACATCCTTGAACAACCCGCAGGAGATACCCCTGCCCGCTTAGCCTCATACTGTTATCTCTCTATACACTTCTGAAGACCATAACTATTATGCAATCACTACACCCTTCTGCATCTAAACACAAACAACGCCTACCCTCGAGGCATCACATACGCGGTAAGAGCCTAAAGCCGATGGTAGAACTAACACTAGAGCGGTGGTCAAAGAAATCTTGAGCTTCTGGAAGCTTTACCCACACACGTCTGACCACATGGATACCCTTACTGGACACCACATGTCCCAAGAATGTTATGGAACTGAGCCAAGATTCACACTCGGACAACTTTGCGTAGAGCCTTTCCTCCCTGAACCCGTATAATGCCATCCTCAAATACTGAGTATGCTACTCCTGGCTACGCGTATATGCCAGGACACCATCCATGAATACAATAACAAGGAGTGCTAATACGGCTGGAATACACCGTTAATCAAATACATGAACGCTACTTGGGCAATGATCAGCCCAAAAGACATCACCAAGAACTCATAACCCAACAGAAAGATCCACTTCACTCCACTACAAAAAAACACGAGAGGTCTTCCAATACACTCACAACTCAAAGTCATATACTAAACCGAGACATCAATCCAATACTCAATAGTTCTTGCCACATTTCTAGCCAACCTTTTTATCATAAATCACAGTCTGAACACATCTAACCATCAAATCACACTCACCACATAGGCATCAAGTCACAAAGTCCCGTCAATAAGGACATCAACGGACATATAAGTCCCCAAATACATGTGCCCACACAATGAAATCTCAGCACTCAAGCCACAGAATGAATCTGGCCTCAAGTCCTTCAGACTGTCCCATTACCAATATGCCAAAATCACATCTCCTCCATGGAAGTCACAGGTCGTCGATGCACAGCTGATACCAAGCACTCTAGTGCGCGTTCGAATACATGGAAGGAATTCAAGAGTTACGCTCTTGGCTGAATAAAATGGATCCGCACGACAAGAATTCAAGAATGTGAGATTTCCTAAGGGTTCTGCAGCCTCTCGAAGATAAGTACAGACGTCTCCGTACCGATCCGTAAGACTTTACTAAACCTGCTCATGACCGGAGAGTCCTATGTAACCTATCACTCTGATACCAACTTGTCACGACCCCAAATCTAAGCCAGTCGTGATGGCGACTATCATGGAACTAGGCCAGCCAAAACTTCACTCAAATCATAATAAGCTTCCATTTACATCTTTACTAAACTGATAACCCATAAAGGTTTCCTTTAAACATTTTTAAAACAGTTAAAGCTATACCGAATATTAAATAAAACCCCCGAGATCCCGGAGTCACAGGTCATGAACATCTACAGAAAAAATACAAATAAAAAAAAATTAATTATATAAAGTAAGCAGGAGGGAGAGCCGGACTGCGGACGCGTGCAGCTACCTCGCAAATCTCCGAAAAACCTCTAGAACAGATACACAGCTCACTCCGCCCTAACACCTGGATCTGCACCAAGGTGCAGGGACTAATGTGAGTATGCCAACTCAGTAGTAATGAAAATAAATCAAGTCAAAGCAGTAAGAAACACTTAAATCAAATCATCATTTCACAATAAGCACAGCCTTTCTTTCCAACAATGTATACATTAAATCATCTCGCTTAAAAGCCGATTTCAGTAAAATCATTTGGAAATATACTTGCCAATAGTTTCAACATAACTTTCAAGGAGTTTAGTGTAAAAATGATAAAAAGTCATAAAAATCCCCTCGGGAAAAACATATTTAATAAGTTCAAAGTGAAAGCGGTAATATCATAAGTAGCCTCTCGAGCAAAAACATGTATCAGAACCTGCCCCTCGGGCATGCCCCACAGTCACTCATAATCAGCCCCTCGGGCATACCTCACAGTCACTCATAATCAGCCACTAGGGCATACCTCACAGTCACTCATACCTCCCAATCACTCGTCACTCGGCACTCGGCACTCGTACTCAGTAGGTAACTGCGCTCATTAGGGGTATGTACAGACTCCAGAGGGTCTCCTTCAGCCCAAGCGCTAATATCAAGTCACCTCGTGGCATTCATATCCTCACAATTAGGCCCTCGACCTCACTCAGTCAGAACCTCTCAAAAGCCCCTCGGGCATATCAGTAAAATGGGGTACTAGACCCAAAACATCATTTTATAACTAAAACTAGTGTAAATAAGGCTGAGTTTCGAAAACAGTTAAGCACAACATGACTGAGTGTAAATCATAAATCGACAGTAAGGAAATAGCAATAAAAATCCCCCAAGGGGTCTAAACAAGTCTGCACGAGGTCCCAAACATGGCTTATTTCCCAAATATAGCAATAGTCTTTAGAACACAATTTAACATATGATTTAGAGTAAAATACGCAACTCAATAGTTGCCGTGGAGAGGACCAAGTCCAATCCAAAAATCAGTGTGCGCCACATACTCGTCATCCGATATGTGCGCCATTTTAAAAACAGCGAGAAATATGAAGTCCGGAGTTTCATTCCCTCAAGACAAGATTTATAACCATTAATTAGCTCTACCGGGCCACAATACTAATCCGCGATGCTCTTGCACCTCAAATTGGCTTCTGATTGCTCCGAATCTAACTAAAATCAGATTCACATCATCAATAGACGCTAAAGGAACACAACCCAGTCGAAAACTATCAATTTATACAAAAATCTAAAAATTCGGCAAAACCTGAGCCCCGAGCCCCGAGCCCCGGGCCCACGTCTCAAAATTCGATACAAATTACATCACAAGAACACTTATCCTCCCACGAGTCCGTACATACCAAGAACATCAAAATCGGACTATAATTTCCCACTCAAATTACAAAAAGAAATTTCCAAAATTTTCCACCCATTTTTCCCAAATTCTCTACTTAATTCCTCAAATTGCATAGTGAAAATCAAGACAAATTCATGAAATTAAACAAAAAATGATTGAAGAACACTTAACACAAGAATCCCACTGAAAATCTCGTCCAAAATCTCCTTCCCCCGAGCTCTCAATTGGAAAAATGAGTTATGGCCAAGAACCCCCGAAATTAGAACTTAAACTGTCTGCCCAGACTTTTACTCAGTGTGATCGCGGAAAAAGGCACGCGATCGCGAAGAAAAAAATGCTGCCCAACCAAACTTACTCTATGTGATCGCAGAAACACCTATGCGATCGCGGAAGACAACTCCTCAAAGAAATGCGATCGCGACCAGCTCTATGCGATCGCATAGAGCAATTTCATCACCTCACTGCCACACGCGCCCATAATGTGCAATTGCAACAACCCTCACGCGACCGCACCGTTCTGCCTCCTCCCACTACGAGATCGCGGACCATACATTGCGATTACATAGCACAATTTTTTTATGCCTCACCAACAAACCTATGCGATCACAACCTCACCATTGTGATCGCATACAAGGAAACCAGACCAAGAAAATACAGCAGCCACAATAGTCCTTTTAAGGCCAAAAAGTGCCCGTTTGAGCATCCAAAATTCACCCTAGGCCCCCGGGACCTCAACCCATCCTACCAATACACCCCATAACATCATTCAAACTTAGTCGAGCCTTCGAAACACCAAAAACAACGCAAAAACACAAAAATTACATCAAATTCAAGCCTATGAACTTTGAAACTTCTAAATTTCGCCAATGATGCCGAAACCAACCAAAACACATCTGATTGACCTGAAAATTTGCACACATATCCAAAATGACATTACAAACTTGTTCCAACTTCCAGAATTCCATTCCGACCCCGATAGCCTATTCTCCACTACCGACCGGAAATTTCCAAAATCTAACTTTCGCCAATTCAAGCCTAATTCTACTTCGGACATCAAAACTTCATTCCGAACACACTCCTAAGTCCCAAATCACCTAATGAAACTATCTGAGCCATAAAATCCGCATTTCGAGGTCGTTTATCAATAAGTCAACTTCTGGTTGACTTTTTCACTATTGAACCAAGTTAAGAGACTAAGTGTCTCATTTCTCACCACGACCACTCCGAACCCGAACCAACCAACCCAACACACATAAATGAAGCTAAACCACATATAATGAAGCGAAAACGGGGGAAACAGGGCTAAACTCTCAGAACGACCGGTCGGGTCGTTACAGTGCACTAATACGCAACAATTCAAATGCATTCAAAGATGAAAAATGACTCAAATGAGAGAACCGTTTCGCAAGCTCAAAAAGTACCACAACAACCGCAATGCTTTGAGCCCATCATACATTGTAGAAGCAAGACACACGATTCTAACAAAAAGAATTATATCCCAACATAACTTCGGCAATGCGTGACGCTACCCAAACATCGGTCGATATGAATTACCTCAATCCAAAATGCTCAAAATCAACAATCACCCGTAATTCGACGTCAAGTACACAAAGTGCATGGCCATGATCAGTGTGGAATCAACCATTCCACACCCCAATAACCATCTCGCTCAAATTCCGCTATAGGGACCGTACATAACCATATCATGCGTGCATATAACCAACAAATCGCAATCTCTCATAGCATAGAAGAGTAACACATAAAACATAGCATATACTAATGAGATCATTTCTAGCCAAATGGCACATCTCTCAACAATAGCAGTACTAAGCCAACCAATCCGACCCGGTGTAGAATACACATCCTCATTAGGCCTACCAATGAGCTCCCAAATCAACCCTGGTCATCCAGAAGTAGATATTTCACCCTCCGAAAGTCCACAATGACATAACCATAATGCATACTATAATCTGGCTAGCTTTGGCCACATCTTCACGGCCCACAACCACGAAACAATCTACTTATGAGAACTCCCAGTCTCCAAATCCATAGAAAACACGAATCACCATATCTGATCCCCAACGCCATCGACCGAATGTCTGACATATCTCTCATACACGATATCCCCCCGAGGAATAGTTTTATAACTCTCCCGTGCCATATAGCAAAATCTGAATATCAAACGTCGATCAACCAGGTGAGTAGCACAATATCAATGAAGCATGCGTAAGTTAAAACTCAGTGCGCCTTCTGAGATGTTCACCCTTCTCAGGCAATACCAAGTATTTAAGCATTCATCTAAACATTGGAAACTATCTACGTTGTTAAACAATTTATGACCTTCACTTCAAAACTAAATTGTGACCTTGCTCACACACATCTCAATCCCACACAACACACCCATCTATCATACCATCATATGAAAAGTATGAGAATCTCATAATCAACTTTGAGTCACCAGCAGAATACATACCCAGTCAGTAAGACCTTCCGTTTGATCTCATCCAGGAGAAAATCGCAATACATAACATGTTCCTTATGCTAGTAGGAAATATCTACCTCGAAATATGGAAAAAATCATCGAGAAAGCTTTGGGATCCATTTGCACATAACCAAGACATCAGAACCGAATCCCTCAAACTCAACAAAGCCACACGGGTCGCCAAAACCCTAGAGCATTTCCACAAAACACCTGTAAAGACTCACCACATCATAAGTACCCAAAGAACCGATCATATCCATTATCGTGTTGATCCAACCAACTACAAAATTATCCTATTTCTCTGAGTTCCTTCTGAATTACCCTCGAGGTGACACTTCTCCTTGTAAGAACACCACAATCCTTAACCAAAGCCCACCCCGTGAGATCCTAGTTTAAAACCACATTGCCCTGAGTCCCATATTCCATCGTGTTCCCTCTTAAGCACCCCAAAAGTACAACAACTGAGACATCCACTCTGAAGAGACCTTTTGTGAATCTTAAGCTGTTTTCTTCACCTTTCCGATACTGATATATATAATCCATAATGATATGGAAATACCGCGAGTCTCGACAGCATCCAATGTAAATCTCAGATTCTAGCCATATACAAATCCTGAAAATTCCTAATTGCTGCATATAACTCCTGAATCCATTAGAACCTTCTCGAGTGTTATCCACTCTGCTCAAATCTCAGTGGAACCACCTAAACGGGCCGAACAACCTATTCCCCATTGGCACGACGACACCCAAAGAAGTAATCCACACGTCTAAGCAACCGAGCAAATTCCTACTCCATGCGCACTACATTCTTCACGAATAACAACTCAATCATTCCATGATTCCCATATTCCCATAAAGTGTAATACATCATGCAATCAGAAATTTCCTTGCTTAAGTCATCCTCAAAACCAGCTTCTGCAAGTCAAAAATAATCCACAAGTATGCCTCATACCGAAACCAATACAACACATAACCGTGCAATCAACTCGTCGATAGCAGACTCCCCCACTTGTCTCAAAGCCATCGAATAAAACATCTTATAACTTAAAATAACCATACCCCATTAATTCCATAATACTGTAGTGAGATTCAACTAAATCCTTCATAAGCTCATGTTTTCATCATCGTGACGGTCAGGTCAACTATTACAACTGATCCAAACTCAAATTGCACAAATATAACCCACTGGTAGAAAAGAAATCTTCCCCATAATATCATAAGGATCACACATCCATAGATTACCCCGTAGGTGATAACCCAACTGCTTAGCCTCAAACTGACATCTCTTTATACCCTTTCACAGCCACAACTACTACGACATCACTTAATCTTCCTGAATCTGAACACACAATAAGACATGAAAATCTACTTCGTAACACAAATAAACAACGTGAAAGATCCTTCAACACACTCAAAACTCGAGACTATACATAACATCTGGACAGAAATCAAACACCCAATAATCTTTCTTTTTCTTTTTTTTTACATCTTAAGCAAACACTTTTCATCACATTCAAACCATCTGAACACTTCCCACAGTCACATCTTATTCATCATATAGCCATCCAACCACTCTGCGAGCCATAGATTTCACTTATAGGGACATTATCAGACATATAAGTCCAAAAGCACGTGCTCACACAATCAAAGTCCCCATGCTCAAGCTACAGTTAAAACCCGACCTCAAGTCTTCCATATTGGCCCATCATCAGCACACTGAAATCATATCTCACACCTCATCCATGGAATCACAAGTCGTCGATGCACAACTGATACCGAGCGCTCACATACACATACGAGTGAGTGGAAGGAATTCAAAGAGTTACTCTTCAAGCTGAATCAATACCGCACGATAAGGAAAGAAAGATGGGAAATTTATCCGAAATTCCTTGTAGCATCTCGAAGATAGGTTGAACGTTATCATGCCGATCCGCAAGACTCTACTAGACACTTGCTCAGGAAAGAAAGATGGGAAATTTATCCTAAATGCCCTGTATCCTCTCGAAGATAGGTTTGGTTGTCATCATACGGATCCGCAAGACTCTACTAGACACTTGTTCATAACTTGTAGAACCTATGAACTTAGAGCTCTAATATCAACTTGTCACGACCCAAAATCCAACTATTCATGATGGCAACTAACCCAACCCACTAGTTAAGCTAAATAGAAACAATCCGATTCAAAAGAAATTTAACGAACAAAATACATGAAGAACATAACTGAACTTTTATACCAAAAATCCCAAGTACTGGCAGTACAAAATTACGAGTTTCTAAGATTTTGAGTTTACAAAGCTGGTATGAAATAAATACACCATATGTCTGAAATATACATGAACAAATTAATAATTCTAAAGCTACCAAGAATAAGAGGCAACGATGACAAGAACGCAAGTACATCTGCAATTCCAGCTTCCACCATACACAACAACATCAACATCCAAAATCAGCACGCAAGGTGCAGAAGTGTAGTATGAGTACAACCAAACCCATGTACTTAATAAGTAACAAACCTAACCTTGGGTTGAAAGCAGTGACAAGCTTGGACAAAGGTCAGAATCCAACACCAATAGCCAAGAATAGTTTGTAACAATATAAGAAATACAGTACAAGTAATGTCTCAAAAATATGATGCTCAACTCCTTCACAATTACGAAAAATAGTAATGCTTTTCAGATATAACAGTAAAACCCAAATCTTTCACCAAATCACCAAAGTATGAGTTAGCAAAAAAAACTGTGAGTTGTCCCAAAAACCTTTCAACAATAAATAAGATGTTTCATTATCAGATAGCATAAGGAAAGTACTTCTCTATGCCTACATGTCTATGTGTACGTGAAATCATGAATGTCACCAGAATAGCATGAGGAAATGCATCTCTATGTCTTTATGTCAAGTATGCATGTCAAATGAAATGCATCACAGTGATGAACTCATGTACTCACACTCTCAGAGTACTCAATCTCACTGTCTCACACTCTCATTCATGACACTCAATCACTCAACACATTCAGTCACTCAGCACTGTACATGACAGATCCAGCCCAAATGCTAATAAATCCTGCTACAGCGCACAGCCTGATGCCATCGTGAATCAATAGCAACCGCGCTCACTGTGGGTATGCAGACTCTGAGGGGTATATCAAGACAAAGCGCTATAATAAGCCAATCATGGCATGAATCAATAAAGCATGCTGCGACGTGAAATCTGATACCATAAATATCATTCACAAACAGGTCATCGGCCTCACTCAATCATCAACCTCTCTAGTCTCTCGGGCTCACAATGTCATGAAAATCGGCCCAAAAATGATGGTATGATGTATCAATAAATAGAAATAGAGATTGAGATATGATATGCAAATGAATGAGTATGACTGAGTATGTAACTGGAATTTAAGTAAATAAATTCATAGCTGATATGACCATAGTGGGTCCCAACAGAATCAGCATATAGCCTAAACATGATTTCTGACATGGATCACAGCTCAATTACTCTAACACGTAGAAATCTCATGGATAAAAACAAGATTTGGTAACTATACAGTACCGCAGAAACAACCGAGTAATAATTCACACAGTGCACGCCCTTCACACCCGTCACCTAGCATGTGAGTCACCTCAACACCAAACACATACCACGTATATTCAGGGGTTCATACACTCAGCACCAAATTTAGAAGTGTTACTTACCTCGAACAAGCCAAATCCAATATCAAGCAACCTAAACGATGCTCCAAAAATGTCATCCCACGCGTACCGACATTCTAGCGGCTCGAAAATAGCCAAAAGAAACTATAGAACATCAAATAATATCGACGAAAACAAAACCAATCGATAAAGGTAAAATCCTTAATCAAAAGATTAAAGTCAACCAAAAAGTCAAACCCAGTCCCGTACCTCAGAACCCGACAAAACACACAAAATCCGACAATTCATTTAATTACGAGTCCAGCCATACTAGTTTCACTCAAATCTGACTCCGAATTGATGTTCAAACCTCAAAAATTCACTATGTGAATCTTAGGACAAAACCCTCAATTTTCACTTTAAAATTCACAATCCAATAACCAAAAACGAAGATAGATTCACTAAATATAAACAAAATTGAGTAGAAAACACTTACCCTAATCCATAAGGTGGAAATCGCTTCAAAAGTCGTCTCAATCCGAGCTCCATAGCTCCAAATATGCAAAAATTGCCGAAAACCCCCGAAATTAGAGTACTTATAATCACTGAGCGAATCAATGAAATGCGATCGTAGAAACACCAACGCGATCGCGAAGAAGAAAAAGCACTGCCTCAGAAATACTATATGCGATCGCAGAACAACCTTCATGATCGCGAAGAACAACCTACACTGCCTCCATAAATACGCTACCCGATCGCGAAATAAATCATGCGAACGTGAAGCACACAGGCGCCTACACTTTGTGAATGCACCCCCTCATACGCGAACGCGATGAAGAAGCTTCCAACTCTCATCTCATCTATTTGCAAACGCGATATCTCCTATGTGAACGCGATGCCCAATCTCCAGAAACCTATGCGAACACAGAAAATTACTCGCGAACGCAAAGAAAAAATACTCAGCCCCATATTTTCCCTCTACGCGATCGCACCTCTAACTTCGTGATCGCAAAGAACACTTGGTGCAACAGACATCAGCAGGAACCAGCAATGCAATTATGAAGAAAAATGGTCCAAAATCAATCTGAATCACGCCCGAGCCCCTTGGGACCCTGTCCGAACATTCCAAAAAGTTCCATAACATAGCATGAACCTACTCGAGGCCTCAAATCACACATAATAGCATCAAAATCGCGAATCGCACCTCAAATCAAACTTAATAAACTTTGAATCTTTCAACTTCCAAAACTCGTGCCGAAATAAATCAAATCAACCCGGAATGAGCTCAAATTTTACACACAAGTCTTAAATGACATAACGAAACTATTCAAATTACCGGAACCACAATCAAAACCTGATATCATCGAAGTCAACTCCCGGTCAAACTTATGAACTTTCCAAACCTTCAAATTTCCAACGATAGCCAATTAGCACCGAAACCTTCTAGAAATATCCAAACGCAAACCCGGACATACACCAGAGTCCAAAATCACCATCCGAACCTAACGGAACCATCAAAACTCCAATCCGAGGTCAAATTCTAGAATTCAAACCTGGTCAACTCTTCGAACTCTAAAGTTTCAATCATGAAATTCATTCTTCCAAATCAATTCTGAATAACCTGAATATCAAAACCGACAATTCACACAAGTCATAATACATCATACGATGGTTCTCAAGACTTCAAATAGCTAAAAAAATGCAAATTCTCAAAACGACTGACAGGGTCGTTACACTTGCAACAAGATTCACCCTGAGGTACCACTCCTAGAAATCACAAATCATGATCCACAATTTCTAAATCTTGCACGTATGGCACCTCATGACCACAATAACAATAACCTTCACATGACAAAGTCCTCGTGCTGCAATGTTCATCGCATTCGTATCAATATTAATTAAGATGATCGGGAGATTTATTTAAACACAATAGAGCATAATAAAAATCTTGAATAAAGTGAGGCGTCAAATGAGATAATAAATTTATTTTTGGATTCAAATAAAGTTAAATTAAGGATAGGTTGTGCAAATAGAGTATCAGATGGGTTTAGTTTAGAAATTATTAAAAGAAAGTAAACATATCAAATTTAATAAAAGTAAAACATCAATAAAGAAACGAGTTAAATATAGATTTTGTTAAAAAAATAAAACATGATAACAATTTTAAGTGAAGTAAAGATCAATAGAGTGATGAGTTAAATTTGATCACCTAATTAAAGTAAAAATGTGATAACCATTTAAAAATAGTAAAGCATCAAGTGAGATAATAAGGTTTTATTTTAAGATACATAGAATAATACATGTTAATAATTCTTTTATTTAAAACTGCTATGTTACCAACAACTCTATAGAAGATGAGATAATGACCCTACGCAAGTAAATTCACCTTGACATTCAATTTACCAAGTAATAACAGAGGCATATATTGGCACATTAGAGTAATACAAAAAATAACGTAGAATGCATGAATCGCACAAGAAGTCACCATCGTTCCAATACTAGATTAACAACGTTCAGCCAAATATGATCAAATACCAGTGAAATGATTTAAGAAAAATAATAACTGTGCAACCGATAAACCATTTCAACATAGAACGCACAATAAAAATAGAAATTTAGGATAACTTTACTGTTACAACAATTACAGCAGATCAATCTGTTGCGGCGTGTAACCCGATCTTATACAATAATAACACTATCCATTGTGGCGTGCAACCAGATCCCACCTATATCATACCATTCCTCCTTATCACTCCATATTATATCTTTTCATATCATTTCAATATCGTTGCAGCGTGCAACCCTATCCCCAAATAATAGGCAGTACACAAACAATTATAACCAACTTTGGCGTATCAGAAAACCAAACGCAATAACAAAGCTACACAAGAGGTCACAAACGGATGATAAAGTTACAGGATAACTCTCAAAATCAAATAGCAAGAAATAACAATTCATAAATAAAGACATGATTGCCAAGAGTCAATTAACAATTAAGGCAGGTAACAGATAAGGCAAGAATTCAACAAGTAATAACAGTTAACAAATAAAACATATTAGAGTGAACATGAAAATAAAAGATAGAGCATGTACTATCAAATTCAAGTAAAGCACATAAGAGCAAGTTCAACGATGAAAGATATAGCATGTTGTGACAAATACAATTAAATGCATGGAAAAGGTCTAAAAGTTTATGCCGGTCAAATACCACATATAAGCCTGTGTACACACTCATCACCTCGTGTACACGTCTTTCACATAATTCAAATAGTACCATCAACCCAAAGTTGTCACGCCCCAACCTCGGGAAGTGCGACCGACGCTCAACCGAGTGTACCCGATCGAGCAAGGTTGTTGGACACTTTCTACCCAACTCACTTATGATCAATAGAAGGCACGTTTTCATTATTTAGACAGTAGGAAGTTCATACATACATTAGTAAATCATTGCATTAGTTACACCATTGTTAAGTTTCAAAATACACACATCCATGTGATCGAGTGGAACAAGAGTCCAAAACATGAAATAACTCGTTTGACCTTTCTAACACCCATATACGACCCACATAGTGTCTACGGAGCCTCAAAAGATACAAAAGACTGCTAAGATAGTGTCGGCGACAAGGCCCTGGCTATACCTGTGAAAACAATATGAGCAAAAGATACAATACATGGCCCTAGGATGAAGTGGGGCTCACCGAGTCCGCTGGAAAGAGGATGCACCACTATCTGTGATTAACACTATCTTCTATGCAACCATCTGCATCCATTTAAAGATGCAGGCCCCCGAAAAAAAGGGACGTTAGTACCGTCGAATAGTACTAGTATGTAAACTAAACACCATCTAAATAGAATGAATAGTAATATAGGGGAAACAGTCTAGAATGCAATATAAGCTTTAAATAACACTAAAACATCAAGTTAAGGATCATATAGATTTTTAAGTCAATTTTCACATTATTAGGTTGGGTGATCTTTAGTGCCAATATGCCAAAATCCACAATACCACCATGCTCTTATACGGAGTCCGATCTCGACCCGATCGGCTAGGTCATCTCATTTGAGACATCAACCATGTCCACAATTTCAATTATCATTTCCAGCACAGTTACCACCATGTGTGTGGTATGGAGCCCTATCACGACTCGATCAGCTAGGCATCTCACTCAAGACATCACCCTTTCAATCAATCATCTCACTTCAAATTTCTTTCACATCTTTTCAATACATTGGCACGAGCGGCCTCAATTATAAAGTCATTCTTGTCACTTGGCCGTATTTCACAATTCTAGTTTCCCTTTTTACATTCAACATCATTATCATCATCAAAAACACTAATTCCTATCATTTAAGACATTAGTACACATATGAGCAATTTGGGAATCCTAAGAACATAGAGGTTTTTCATACACTTTTGCATAACAACCTTTATTTAACTTTGACACGAAGTCTTAACATTTAACACATATCCACATTTTGAACACATCCTCAAATGGAAAGATGACATGATAAAGCATTTAGAATAAATATTGAACATGTATTCTTCAACATAAACACATTCGAAATAGCCCATTCTGTGATGATCAATGTGGGACTTACACAAAGTACATGACACCCGGGGGAGTCGATTTTAAGAAGAAGGAGGTTTAGCCAACATACCTCAATTGAGCTCCCTTAAACTCTAAATGTTTCGAGAATCTTAGCAACACCAATCTATTCTAGAAATATAACAAATTGAACTAAAATTAGGGAAATGATCATGGTTCTAGCTCATTTGAGCATTTTATCAACCACCAAGTGTGCATTAAGGATTTAAGGCCCTTTTATGAAAGATTTCACCATCTCACACCCCATTCTTTACTATATTTAGCTCACAACTTCCCCACATACTTTTAAGAATACATGCATGCAAGATATCCACCCCCACACCCAATAATTGTCTTTCTAATTATCCTCATTTTTACTAAACTTTCGAAATTAAAAGCTAGGGTATAGATTCTTACCTTCAATATGAGGACCTTCTTGATAATCTTCAAAGATTGAGAAAGAATTGTTAGATATTAGTGTGAAGGTTATTCTCTCACTCTAAGAACTCTCTCTCTTTCTTACTCTAAAAATATCAAAAATAAGCTCAAAAATGGTCTATGGTATGTGTTTTAACGGAATAGGGTCAGGTTAAAAAACTCCAAAAATGAAGCCCCGGGACAGGATCTGCGGTCGCATATGCGGTCGCATATGCGACCACATAATGACTCTGTGGTCCGAAAAATGACCGCGAAAGATGGCCCTCAGAACTGGGCTGGCCTGCTTCACTTTACGGCCGTTATGCGGCCCACAGACCTATTCTACGGTCGCATAATGGCCTCATAACGTCCCTCCGCAAAAATCTAAGGATGATTATGCGACCAAAGTGTGTCCCGCAAAACGATTATGCGGTCGCATAATTAGCCGCGAAATTGACCTCAAAATTGACCAAAAAAGCTGCTTCACTCTGCGGCCATTTTGCGGCCTGTAGAGTGATTAAGCGGATGCATAATGGGCCACAGAAATGCCTATTTCTACAAACTATTTCCTTCAACTCCCCAGCGTACTGTTCAATCCAGAAAATTCTGAACCACGGCGAGCAAGCTCACCGCGAAGAATTCCTGCTACTAATAACCTCTACTCCTACCCTGGCTTCACGGAACCCCGATTTTTAAGAGAAAATTTACGGGGCCTTACAAAAATCTAAGGGGTAGTTTCCCCCACACAAAGTTAGGTAAGACACTTACCTCAAAGAAGCAAAATAGATACTCTAAAATGACCTTCTCGTGTGAAATAAACTCTTGATGTCTCGAATCCAAATCCAAAACATGAAAATCCCCTCCAAAATCGCCCTAATCCAAGCTCTCGAACTCAAAAAGTGATAAAATAACAAACCTTCGAAATAGAGTACATATAATTCTGCCCAGGTTTCCCTCTTACGCGGTCACGGAACACACCTCGTGATCGCGGAGAGAAAAATAACTGCCTTGATAAACGATCTATGCAATCACAAACCTCGTGAATACGATGAACAATTTGGCCAACCTTCGCGAACGCATACCAAATCTCGTGAATGTTATGAGCAACATTCTACCAGCCTCCAATTTCCTCATGCGAACGTGGAACCTTCAAGTCGAACGTGGACAACAACAAGGTAATCCTTCACGATCGCGTGCCCACTGTCGCGTCGGCAATGAGAAAAATCATTGAGCTCCCAGAATCACTTTGTGATCGCGGGAATAACTGACACACCAGAAACCAACTCCAAACCAGTCCGTAATTATCCGAAACCACCCTGATACTCACCCGAGCCCCTGGAATCCTGTCCGTACATACCAACAAGTCCCATAATGACATGGACCTACTTGAGGCCTCAAATCACATCAAAAAATGTCAAAACTACGAATCGCACCTCAATTCAAGCCTACCAAACTAATGAATTTTCAACTTCTACAACTCACGTCGAACGATATCAAATCAACTCTAAATGACCTCAAATTTTTCATGCAAGTCCCAAATGACACAACTGAGCTATAATAGCTCCCAAAATCGCAATCCAAGTCCGATATCAACAAAGTGAAATCCCGATGAAACTTTTCAACCTTCCAAACTTTTAACTTTCCAACTTTCACTAAAATGCACTGAATCAACCTACAGACCTCAAAATACAGACCGTGCATGATCCTAATTCCAATATAACAATACAAAGCTATTGGAATCATCAAAACACCATTCCATAGTTGTCCACACAAAAGTCAAACTTGGTCAACTCTTTCAAATTCAAGCTTCTCAAGTGAGAATCATCCTTCTAAATATATCCCGAATTATCCGAAAATCGAGCCCAACCATACATGCAAGTCATAACACACAATACGAAGCTACTCAAGACCTTAAGACACCGAATGGCATGCTAATTCTAAAAATGACCGATTGAGTTGTTAGAGGAGCATAAAAACATGGAACATCGGATGAACTGCAGATAAGCTATGTGGAAATGCAAGCTTGTAGGCTACCTCACCAACACTCTAAAGGATCTTAAAAGAACTGATATATCTAGGGCTCAACTTTTGCCTTCTTCCCTAACATCATCACACCCTTCATGGGTGAAACCCGGAGCAAAACCCACTCTCCAATCCTGAATGCTACATCACAAACCTCCGATCAGCATAACTTTTCTCTCTAGACCGGGTTGTATGAAGCCGATCCGGAATCAACTTGACTTTGTCCAAGGCATCTCGAACCAAAATTGTGCCCAACAACCAAGCTTCACCAAACCAACAAACTGGAGAAAAATAGTGTCTCCCATATAGGGCCTCATAAGGAGCCATTTGAATACTCGATTGGTAGTTGTTGTTGTAGGCAAACTCCGCAAGTGGCAAGAACTTATCCCAAGAACCCCCGAAATCCATAACATAGGCATGAAGAATATCCTCCAATATCTGAATGGTGTGCTCGGACTGCCCGTCTGTCTAGGGGTAAAATGTTGTACTCAACTTAACCTGTGTGCCTAACTCACGATGCACATCTCTCCAAAAGTACGATGTAAACTATGTTCCCTGGTTAGAAATGATGGATACCGGCACGCCATGAAGTCAAAAAATCTCGCGAATATAGATCTGAGGCAGCTGCTCTGAAGAATAGGTAGTCACCATCAGAATAAAATGAGCCAACTTGGTCAACCTGTCTACAATCACCCATATTGCGCCAAATGTTTTTTGAGCCCGTAGGAGCCCAACAATGAAGTATATGGTAACACGCTCCCACTTCCACTCCGAATCTCAAGTTTCTAAAAGCAAAATGCCCGACCTCTGATGCTCATACTTCACCTGATGACAATTTAGGCACTGAGCCACATACTCCAATATGTCTTTCTTCATACTCCTCCTCCAATAGTGTTGCCTCAAATCCTGATACATCTTAGCGGCACCCAGATGAATGGAGTACCGCAAATTGTGGGTCTCCTCAAGGATCATCTCATGTAACCTATCCACATTGGGCACACATAATTGTCCCTACATCCAAAATACACCATCATCTCTAATAGAAACCACCTTGGCATCGTTCTACTGAATCGTGTCCTTAGGGACAAGTAAATGGGGGTCGTCATAGTGATGCTCTTGGATGTGATCATATAAAAAGACGGAGTAATCATGCAATCAAGAACATGACTGGGCTTCGAAACATCCAATCTAACAAAATAATTGGCCAACGCCTAAACATCTAGAGCTAGCGGCCTCTCTGCTGACGATAGATATGCTAAACTGCCCAATCTCTCTGCCTTTTAAATCAAGGCATTGACCATCACATTGGCCTTCCCAGGATGGTATAGAATAGTGATATCATAGTCTTTAAGCAACTCCAACCACCACCATTGCCGCAAATTAAGATCCTTATGCTTGAACAGATGTTGGAGACTCCGGTGGTTGGTATAGACCTCACAAGGGACACTATAGAGATAGTGCCGCCTAATCTTCAATGCATGAACAATAGTTGCCAACTCCAAGTTGTGGACTGGATAATTCTTCTCATGGACCTTCAACTACCGATACACGTAGGCAATCACCCTACCTTCTTATATCAACATCGTTACAAGCCCAAAACGTGACGCATTACAATACACAGTGTAAGACCCCGAACCCGTAGGGAATACCAACATTGGGGTTGTAGTCAAAGTAGTCTTGAGCTTTTGAAATCTCACCTCACACTCCTCATACCATCTAAAAGGAGCACCCTTTTATGTCAATTTGGTCATAGGTGCTACAATGGATGAGAAACCCTCAATGAAACAATGATAATATCCATCCAACCCAAGGAAACTCCGAATCTCAATGGCTGAAGACAGTTTGGGCCAATTTTGAACTGCTTCAATCTTCTTTAGATATTCCTTGATCCCCTAACTCGACACCACATGACCCAAAAACTCCCTAGGATTAAGCCAGAATTCACACTTGGAGAATTTTGCATACAACTTCTTTTCTCTCAAGGTTTGGAGCACAATCCTCATGCCTCCCCGCTGCGGGAGTACACCAAGATCTCGTCAATAAACACAATAATGAATGTATCAAGATATGGCGGGAATACACTATTCATCAGGTTCATAAATGTTGCAAGGGTTGGTTAGCCCTAATGACATCCCGAGGAACTCGTAGTGACCATACTGAGTCCTAAAGTCAGTTTTCAAGATACCCTGACCGCAAATTAATCTTTGAGAACACTCTGCCACCCTGTAGCTAATCAAATAAGTCACCAATGTGTGGTAATGGGTACCTGTAGAACCATCATTCATCTTCACAAACAAAACCGACGCACCCCAAGGCGACACACTAGGTCAAATGAAACCCTTATCAAGCAGTTCTTGCAACTGTTCCTTTAACTCCTTCAACTCTGTTGGTACCATACGATAGTGTGGGAATAGAAACGGGCTGAGTGCACGGAAATAGGTTAATACCAAACTTGATATCCCTATCCGGAAGCATGCCCGAAAGACATGTTGGAAATACATCTGGGAAGTCTCTCACTACCAGAACTGACTCAACGGTAGGGGTATCAGCACTGACATCTTTCATGAAGTCTAGATAAGCATTACACCTCTTCTCAACCATCTGTTGAGCCTTCAAAAATTATACAACTCCGCTAGGAACATAATCCAAAGTACCCCTCCACTCCACTCGTGGTAAACTTGTCATAGCCAATGTCACCATCTTGGCATGACTATCTAGAATAGCATGATAGGGCGACAACCAGTACATGCCTAAAATAACACCAAAGTCTACCATGTTGAGCAAGGATAGATTAACTCTAGTCTCAAAACAACCAATAACAACTAAACACGACCGATACACACGGTCCACGACAATAGAATCTCCCATAGGCATAGACACAAAAACAGGAGAACTCAAAGAATAACAAGATATATCCAAATATGGAGCAAAGTAATAAGATGATACATATGAATAAGTGGATCCTGTATCAAATAAGACTGATGCATCTCTATGACAAACTGGAACCATATCTGTGATGATTGTATCTGAATCAACTCCCTACATCCTACCTACAAAAGCATAGAATCTAACCTGGCCTCCCCCTCTAGGGCAACCTCTACCCGCCCGTCCCCAACCCATAGATAGTTGTGCAAGTGGAGCAGCAACTAGAGCAGCAACCATGGCCTATGAAGTATGTGGACCTGGCTGAATTGGTAGAGCTTGAGTAATCTGTGGAGGTTCACCCCTCTCGAGTCTGGGGCAGTCCCTCACTATATGACAGGTGTCACCACACTCAAATCAACCTCTCGGTGGGCGTGGCTGCTAGAACTGGCTCGGGCCTGGTCAGCTGAACTGACAGCTGAAGGCACCTCGTGCAGAAGGTGTACTAGAAAGTGTTGAGCAAAGTGTGCAGTCTGATACCTTAGAAGTTGGAAAAACCAGAACACCACTAGAAGACAGAAGTGCTGAATGAATGGTACGATTCACATAGACTCTACCATGACGGGTTGCAATAGGGCGCGGGCACCATTATATCTGCCAGAATCTTGAGGCCTCTTGGTCTCCTTGTCCTCTCTCTTACGGCCCCGCATACCCTCAAATCTCTATGTGATCTCTACCACCTACTAATATGGAGTATTTGTATCCAACTCTCGAGCTATGCAAAATCTAATACCATAGTTGAGCCCCTCGATGAATTGACGGACTCGCTCTCTGACTAAGGAAACCAATGCAGGTGCATGTTTGGACAAATCATTGAATCAGACAGCATACTCTTACACTATCATAGTACCCTGGCACATCTGCTTAAACTCTGCGTACCATGCATCCCGAAGGGTCTGGGGAACAAACTCTCTGACAACATCTCTCAAAACTGAGTCCATATAAGTAAAGCTCCATCGGCTGGTCTATCCTCCTCGTAAGCCTGCCACCACTGATAAGTTGCTCCTAACAGGTGGAAAATAGTAAAACCAACTACGCTCATCTCTACTATACCCATGGTTCGGAGAATGCGGTGGCACTTCTCTAGAAAATCATGTGCATCCTCTGAAACTAATCCACTGAAAGTAGGAGGATGATACTTCTTGAACCTCTAAAGTCTAAGCTACTCCTCCTTAGATTCCACTTCCCTAACCTCGGGATGAACCAGAACAACAGGCTGCATTGCATAACCTTTAGGACCTGATCAATATGGACCCGCTTCTTTGTAGTATGGGCTGCGAGAGTCTGAGCTCCGTACCATCCTGAGATGTGGCTGGTGCAAGTGGAATCAACCCTGCAAAACTAGAGTATCAAACATGCTCAAGAACTATGCGAGGGTCTCCTAAAGTGTAGGGGTTGCAACGGTCACCTCGGGTGCCTGTCCCCCAACTAGAGATACTGATGGCTCCTCTATCGTAGCTCGGTCAGGTGATCTAACTGCACCACATGTCCCTTATCTCCCTCTGCCCCAGCCTCTCACGGCTCTAGCAGGGGGCATGAGTGTCTAATCATCAAATCTAGCAGTGCATGTACTCACCATCTTGAGAGAATAGAAAGTCAAAGATTTAATTTTCGAAGTCAACCAATTTGCATGATAAGGAATCAGAGAAGTAGAGTTTTCCTAAAAGTTTCGTAGTCTCTCGAATAATAATATACAGACATCACCGTACCAGTCCGCCAGACTCTACTAAACCTGATTATGACTGGTGACACCTATGAACCTAGAGCTGTAATACCAACTTGTCATGGCCCCAGTTTCCCACCTTAAGATGTCGCGATGGCACCTAGTCTCTAAGACTAGGTAAGCCTAACACTAATAACTTAACAGAAATAATCAAACAGAAATTCTAAAGCAAGACTAATAAACTCATATAAACTTCCAAATAGGATCACAACCACAACTCTCCCAAAATCGAGGGAACTGAGTCATAAGCTCTACATAATAATCTAGAATGTCTACTACAACACTGTCTAAGTATGAAATACAACAGAATGAAAAGATAAAGGAAGGTGACTCAGAGGTCTGCGGCTGCCAAGCAGGTATACCTTGAAGTCTCTGTATGACAACTACAATCAAACACTAACGTCCAACACGAGCAAACGTATCTAGATCTGCACAAAACAATATGCAAAAGCATAGTATGAGTACACTACAACGATACCCAGTAAGTATCAAGTGTAACCTTGGTAGAGTAGTAATGAGGCCAGGTAAAGACACCCACTAGGACATAATAAAAGACTGAAATCATAATAACGAGAAGTAATAGAAGGCGGAGGAATAAATGATATGAAACAAGTTAATAACATAGATGACAGAATGTAATCATATAGATAACATAAAGGAAGCAATTAAAGAGAACCACAATAGTACAATATAGAGCAAGTTGATACGACAAGGAAGAATAAAAGCAACAAGAAGTGTTCCACTAATAACTCTTTACAACATGAGATAAACGACAAGAATCACAAACGAGGTATTGCCTCGTATAAAACAAGAATCACAACCGAGGTACCACCTCAAATTCACATTTCTCAATTTCAATCACAACCATTCCTTATATCACAACGGGAGCCTTACATTTAGTTTTGAAAATCAATTTTTCCAAAATAGCTACTCGTATTTTAGTCCACCTTATCACACCGCGTGACTTCAAGACGCGTATCAATCCAACCTTATCTCACCGCATGCATATCAACACTAATCCTTGTACCATCGCATGCGTATCAATATCATAACATAATCACAACTCGCACCACAAGTGCCCATATGCCATAGCAGCCAAAAGAATAAACAATATCAATATTTTCACAACAAAATAGCACATGGATATATCACATGTGTACAAGGACCTAAACAATAACAAAATAAAAGTAAATAGATCAACAAGAAAGATATCTCAACAATTAAAAAAAATTCCTCAAAGGGAAAACAACTTTCTCAACTTCAACACCAATAACTCAATAATAAGATATTTCAGGGAATGACAACATCAATGACAAGTAATTAAACAATTTAAAGATGCAACAAAACACAAGGAAGGCAATAACTTCAACTAAAGCATATAATATCAAATTAGCAAGTAATAGGTGAAACAAGTGTTAACAAAGTCAAATAAAGCATGTACGTGTAGATTAGCACATAAAAAGGGGCGAATTAACAAAAAAAGATATAACATGTTAAGAAAATTCAATCAAAATCATGATAAGAGTCTAAATAGCCTAATGTAATGACCCGGCCGATCGTTGATCACGCTCAACTATGTCTTATAAAAAGACTAAGCGGGCGTTGCAAATATAATCTGAGTATTTCGCCCAAAGTCAAATCCCACGGGGAATTAACCTATCAATTATAGTTTTTAGACTCACTCAATTCTTCGTAATCAACTTCCCAAAGATTAAGAATGACAATTTGTTGGTATTTTTACTAACTAAAACTGAATGAAATTAAGTAGACTAAAAGATAACTACTACTGAGTTGTAAACAAATGCGGGAAGGATCTAAGGTTATGGTTTCCCCCGCTAATGAAATCCCATCTCGTATATTTCCTATTATTAGGCCTAATTATCTCTATCAATCATGAGCACTCTTGCTACCATAAATCTCTCCCAAGTAATTACGATAATTTACTAGACGCACTCCCGAGATACGCTAGCTGGCTTTTATTATATATCACTTTAGATTGCACCCAAGGTATCTTTATCCCTAATCCAACCTCTAAACCCTCGGTTATGGATCCCTCCTATACTTTGGGAGTGGTGTTGTTCAACAACTACCTAAACATGCACTCTCTCCCGAGCAGATACATACTAAATAGGCACAGCTAATTGAGGGCCCTTCAATCAACTACAATAAGAACTTAGTTGAACAAATAGAGATTGAAACCAAGCAAACTATATAAATATAACAAGATGTTAATCCTCAACGGGTTCCCCCAAAACCTTAGACTTAATGAATTAGCTACCCATAATTGTACTGAAAATAACAATAGAAGAATTCATCAACAATGACAACAATACAAGGAAGAGAGATGAGATTTGATACCCAATTGCCCTCATTGCCTCTTGCCTTTGCTTTTCTTGAACAAGACTCTAAACTTGATTAATCTTCTCTTTTGGGCGAGTTGAACCTTATATAGGTTAAGTGGAATTGTCCCAAGCTTCCAAGTTTACCCCTGAAAAATAACGTGTTCGACTGGACTAGCGCGCCTGCACTAGTCATCGCGCTACTAGGCGTGCTAATGACTAAACATTCTGTCTGGGATCGATGGACTAGTGCGGTCGCGCTAATGGGCGCGCTAAGACCGCGCTAATGGACTTATAATCTATCCCAGCAAGTTTTCTTCCTTCTTTTCACACGTCAAATACTCCAAGGGCCTTTCTCCTTCAATTTGTCTCCAAACACCATCCTAGGTCCTCATAAGCGCATTTAGCTCCTGTGAAACATAAAATCAACAATTAGATCCATTTTAACATCATTTTCACACTCCTAAGACAGTGAATCATCATTAAGTTAGAGTACATATACACTAAACTACGTGAATTTATCCTATTATCAACACTCCACACTTAAATCATTGCTAGTCCTCGAGCAATCCACTATACTCTACAAAGGTCGTTTCATCAAGAATTTCCCTAATGTGTCACACCACGAACATATTACAGGAGTTATACCTGGCAATGTAACATCCATGCCTCAAGGGTCGACTCTCACATGCCATGCAATATTCCTACTTTCTCAAAGTACTCTACACAGAGTTCAAGACTTACCTTTCCGTCATGAATCAAGTGCCCTCACATCACACACACGAGAGTAGTTCCATAAGAATAATATTAAGAACGTGTAGGAACTCAAATAGAAAGAATTCACTCACTCTCGGAAAGTACATTCATATGCCACAAAGATACACCATAGGCTTGCCCCTAGTGTAATACTCTACTAATCGAGCCAATTCAGTCTAAGATCAATTAGGTCTTCAATTGGTTGTAATGTACGCTAAGGGATGGGTAGGATATATTTAGATATAGTGACTAACCTCCCTAAGCACTTTTGATACAATTACTTTAGCTTTCAGATCATTCTTATGCCCGGCCAGAATTTTCACCACACTTCTCTTTATATTTACCCCAAACTCCCTTAGGTGCAATTTTATCGAATCACCACTTATAAAGGACTGCATTTATTCATTGTCCTTTCTCTCTTTTTTTTTCTAGTGGCGCTTATTCTTTCTTTCTTTTTTCCACACTTTTGCACCTTTCCTTCTATTTCTTTGATTTCACTCAAAAACCAAACCACCCCCCCCCCCCACACACACACACACACACACTTTGACTTCTACATAATCTCTAACAATTCAAGTGCTCATGGGAGGTACAGGGTTCAAACAGATAGGACATTCAAACAAGTGGGTAAGGTTTGTAATGTGGTTGTCAAAGAAACAGGCTTATAAGCTCAAATGGGTTAACTATGGTAAATTACAATCAGGTGGATACACTTTTATGTCTGGCTTAACAAAGAAATGCCTATATCACTTCTAAGACTGAGCGAACTACTATTTCTCTTTGCAAACACACAGGCAAGTTCTAGGCATCGAATGTGGACATAGAATACAATACGACACCTCACACACATATGGCACATGACTCACTCCAGATTAGCTTATCAAGACACTCTCACCGAGCATTCGAGTCAGTTACAACATACAAATTTAAGGCATTACACAAGAGTCAACAAATGAGCCTAAGCGTGTCACTCTAGGGTCTTTTGTGTTCGGGTGTAACAACGCTAACGGATGCTTCTCTTGTTTCAGCTCCTTGCCCAAAACACCTAACAAATAAATAAAAAAACTAACTATACCCGGTTCAAGATAAATCCTTGGAAAAGAACCGGGGTCAAAAGAAAAACCAAGGGGGGATTGCTACACTACCTAAAAAGAAAATAAAAAAATCTTTTTGGTGTTTTATTTTGACTAGCTTCCCTCAAGAAAACTGCCTAAGAAGTCCGTCATCAGGAAGAGTCCACTCTATTTTCTGTTTTTTTTGTTTTTTTTTTGTGGTCGACTAAGACCCTCAAGAACCCCGTCGAAAGGGATCCGTCGTCGGGCCAAGACGACTTAATTAATTACACTACTATTTACAATCACAAACACATAAGCAAAAACAACTCAAAAGAAAATAATGAAAACAACTAACAATTCTGCTAACTCATAAGAAAAATAAAGAAAACAACTACCCATTTTTTATCTACATATATACATGTACAAGGGAATCCTTCCCCCACCCCACACTTAATATGAGGACATGTCCCCATGGCAATCAAAATAAATAGAGAGGTAAGGGACTTCCCTAAACGCTCAGTCCTGGTCGGAGACAGTTCCTGGGTCCAAATGACAAGCGTGACCCGGGGCTCGGAGCAAGCCCATGATTTTCTTTTCAGATTTCTTCTGCTGGGTAGCTACAGCATCAACTCGCGCACCCAGGTCTGTGACTGAAGTGCACAATTCCACCATGTCATGCTCCAGGTGGTCTAGCCTATAACTCCGACGGGCCCTAGACGGGCCCTCCACCTCAGCAGCCTGCGCCTGAGTGGGCTGCTCCTCCTCCATATGTTCTTGCTCCTCCTCCACATTTTGTTGTGCTTCCTCCTCAACTTCCTCATCTGACTCATTCTCCTCATCATCATCAACGGCCATTGCTTCCTTTCCAATTATGACTCTATCAGCTCTGAAGGCGTACGCCGTTGGCACTCTGCCATCCACCGCCAAGTTTCCCGGTACTCCAGCTGCAAGACACAATCTGGTGACTAGAGATGGGAAGAAGAAACCATACCTCTGAACCTTACAGCGGACAAACATCTCCTCATGCATAAGCCTGGCCACTTCAAATTCGCGGCCCGTCATGAAGCACCAGATCAAACACCCACGAGGAATGTTCACCTCCGAGGTATTCTGGGATGGGAGTAGGCGGTGTTAATCAGGTAGAGCCAAAATTTAGCCTCAAAGGTAAGGGCTGAAGAGTGAAACTTCGGCCTGTACATGTACATTTTATATCTGTATTCGGGACACAAATGGTTGGGAGGAACGTTTCCCACTGAGTATAGCACCGGCCATATGCCTCATAGCTGTCCTCGTACATATCCACAGGGACTGGCAACCGGTAAAATGTCCGAATTGCCTCCACAGAGGCGTTTACCGGCTTCTTCCTCGCTGGGACCACATGATTGTTGTGTTCCGGGCAATTCGCATAAAACTCCCTTACTATCATGGAATTAGCCTCATCGGGCTCTTCAAAGAACACATCTAGTCTCCTCCACATCAACTCATTATACATTCTTTGCCAGTAACGTCAGAGTGAGTCAGTGTCTATGCCACGTTTAGGTATAGCTGCCTTTGATTCCTTTGTCGCAAACCTATCAGAGCCTTAGTGGATACAAATTTATTGTTGTTGAAGGGTTGAGTGTCAACGGACTTCTATGGCTTTCCGGAGGAAGAACCTGCTTTTCTGCCTGAGGAGGATCCGGTGGCTTGACGCTTTCGGGGAGCCATTGTACCTACAAAAAAAAAACACATCATGATTTCAGCACCAACAAGGTGACCCAATGTGGTTACTCAGACTTCACCTTACAATTGGTCACAATAACTGTCCTTCATTGAGACATTTACACAACACATGGTGGACATTATTCACTTGAGCCCCCATTTAACAAGTTGAATCCCCAACTTCCACCACAATTTCCAAAACATCACCCCAATTAAATCAAGACATACCACACCCCCAAATACTATCACCCACTAGTACGAAGCATACACTACCAAGTATTTCTACTAAAGAAGAATAAAAAGCAACAACTTTTAACAAAGGAAAAAAAGAAAAACTGCCAAACTAAAAACGAAAAAGAGAAAAAAAAAAACTAGAGAAGAAGACACATACTTGTGGTGTGAAGGAGTGAGAAGTGTAGGGGGGGTTGGGTGTTAGTGGAAGAAGATCCTGAGGTGTGTATGAGTGCTTGAGCTTGAGAGGCGAGAAGGGTTCCTTTTCTTTTTTTTCTTTGTTTAGGATAAGGAAGAAGAAGGGTTTGAGAAGAAAAAGAGTTTTAGGGAAGTGGGGTAAGTGGGCGGATGTGGGGGGGGGGGAATGGGGAGGTGGTTATGTTTTTGGTAAAATAAAAAAAAATAAGACTTAAAAAAAACTTACCTGGTCGCGATGGGACTAGCGCGGTCACTGGCATGCTCATAGCGTGATCGCGCTAGTGACAGTTAAACGAGTCAGAACAAAAGTCCATTAGCGCGCTCAGTAGCACGACCGTGCTAGTGGAGAGAACTTTGAGGCAGAAAAAAAGTCCATTAGCACGGCCACTAGCGCGACTGCGCTAGTGGCGAGAACTTGAGGCGGAACAAAAGGCCATTAGGGCGACCACTAGTGCGCTCGGTAGCGCGGTCGCGCTAGTCCAGGCCTCACCACACTTTGTTTTTCTGACTTTTTCCTTGGGTTGGCTTGAGTCCACCCTTCGCCCGCACAAACCTGCATATGTTAGTACTTACAACAATTCAACTATTCATCACCTACTCTATAAACACTACACATTGGGTTGCCTCCCAACCAACGCCTTATTTAATATCGTGGCACGACAATTACAACAATTCAATGGGTTGCCTCCCATGAAGCGCCTGATTTAACGTTGCTGCACGATGCAGAATGAGCGCATTTACGGCTAAATCGACCTTTGAGGTTCATCAAGAAGCACCACAGACACTTCCTTGTTATCGTCCATCCCCATATACGGTTTCAATTTCTGACCATTAACTCTGAAGGTGTGGGCACCTTTTTCAAAAGAAATCTCTCCAGCACCTAAGGGAAACACTTCGACCACACGAAATGGTTCAGACCATCGGGACTTGAGTTTACCTGGAAAAATTCTCAATCTGGAGTTATAGAGCAGAATTATTTCTCCGGGTTTGAAGTTTCGGTCCACAATGTTCTTATCGTGTAACCTCATCATTCTCTCTTTATACAGCCTCGTGCTTTCAAAGGCAAGATATCTAAATTCATCCAACTCATGCAGTTCAGTGACTCGACTTGTGCCCGCAACATCAAGATCCATGTTTAACTATTTCAGCGCCCACCACTCTCGACGTTCTAGTTCTACTGGCAGGTGACAGGCCTTTCTAAACACCAACTTGTACGGCGACATACCAATTGGAGTTTTGAATGCAGTTCTGTATGCCCAGAGTGCGTCATCAAGCTTTTTCGCCCAATCAGTTCTTGTGGCGTTCACCGTTTTAGTCAGCACACTCTTGATTTCTTGATTTGAAATCTCAACCTGCCCACTCATCTGATAGTGATAAGGGGTTGCCACCTTGTGGCGCACATCGTACTTAGCTAACACCTATTGAAGGAACGGTTGCAGAAGTGACTGCCTCTGTCACTGATGATGGCCCTTGGAATCCCAAAACGGGTGAATATGTTTTTATTCAAGAATCCCACTACCACCCTTGCGTCATTGGTGGGGAGTGCTGCAGCTTCCACCCATTTGGACACATAGTCTACAGCAACAAATATGTACTTATTGTCGTAAGAGCTAACGAAGGGACCCATAAAGTCAATCCCCCATACATCAAACACCTCGACCTCTTGGATCGGGTTCATGGGCATCTCGTGGTGACGGGATATGTTCCCCGTCCGTTGACACTCATCACAGCCTTTCACCCATTGGTGGGCATCTTTGAACACGGTTGGCCAGTAGAATCCGGCCTCTAGAACTTTGGTTGTAGTTCGAACTCCTCCTAAATGCCCCCATAAGTTGATGCGTGACACGCCTGAAAAATAGAAAATTGTTCTATCTCGGGGACGCACCTCCGGATCATATTATCAATACAAATTCTAAACAAGTGCGGTTCATCCCAGTAATAATTGCAGCAATCACGAAATTTTTTTTTCTTTTGGATAGATGAGAGTTCATAGGGATCAATACCACTTGCCAGGTAATTTGCAATGTCTGCATACCATGGCACCTCCTCCGTGCTCGTGGCGAGTAGCTGCTCGTCTGGGAAGGTTTCCAGAATATCCCCTGCTTCTACTACATTTTCAGCACCTTCAAGTCGCGACAGATGGTCCGCGACTTGGTTCTTCGTGCCCTTGCGGTAACGAATCTCTAGATCAAATTCTTGCAGTAGCAGCATCCAACGAATTAGGCGCGGCTTGGATTCTTTCTTCTCAATCAAATACCTGAGGGCAGCATGATCAGTGTAAACAATCACCTTCGAACCGATTAGGTATGATCTGAACTTGTCAAAAGCGAACACTACTGCCAGCATCTTTTTTTCGATCACCGTGTAGTTCAGCTAAGCTCCACTCAATGTCCTACTCGCGTAGTAGATAGGGTGCATTATATTTTCCTTTCGCTGTCCTAACACGCTCCCACTGCATAGTCACTAGCATCACACATGAGCTCGAATGGTTGCTCCCAGTCGGGAGAAACAATAATCGGGGTCGTGACTAGCCTCTTTTTCAACTCCTCAAAAGCCACCCTGCAATCATTAGAAAACACAAAAGGGTAATCTTTCTCGAGCAACTTACATAGGGGGTTGGCTATTTTGGAAAAGTCTCTTTTGAATGCCGGTAGAACCCGGCATGCCCGAGGAAGCTCCTTATCGCTTTAACCGATGTGGGAGGTGGAAGCTTTACAATCACATCTACTTTGGCACGATGCACCTCAATTCCTTTGCTCGACATCAAGTGCCCCAAGACTATCCCCTCTTTTACCATGAAATGGCACTTCTCCCAATTAAGCACAAGCTTCGTCTTAATACACCGCTTAAACACTCGGGTCAGATTTGCTAGGCACTCATCGAATGAATTTTCCACCACTGAGAAATTATCCATGAATACCTCCATGATATCTTCGACCATGTCAGTGAATATGGCCATCATGCACCTTTGAAATGTGGCAGGTGCATTGCATAAGCCAAATGGCATCCTTCTGAATGCAAATATCCCGTAGGGACAGGTGAATGAGGTGTTTTCTCTGTCTTCCGGGGCAATGGAAATTTGGTTGTACCTCGAGTACCCGTCCAGAAAATAAAAGTGAGACCTTCCTGCCAGTATGTCGAGAATTTGATCGAAGAAGGGAAGTGGGAAGTGATCTTTACGGGTGGCAAGATTTAACTTTTGGTAGTCCATGCAAATTCTCCAATCAGTGACGGTCCTTGTGGATATCAGCTCGTTGTTGTCAATTTTTACAACCATCATGCCACCTTTTTTAGGAACACATTGTACTGAGCTAAACCAGTTGCTGTCAGAGATGGGGAAAATGATTCCCGCATCTAACCACATTATGATTTCCTTCTTCACCACTTCCTTCATGTTTGGGTTCAGCCGCCTCTAGTGTTCCCTGGAAGGTTTGTGCCCCTCTTCCAGTAGAATTTTGTGCATACAGTATGCGGGCTGATCCTCTTTATGTCTTCCATGGTCCAACCAATGGCAGTCTTACACTCTGTGAGTGCCTGTAATAGTTTCTTTGCCTGCACATCTAGCAAACTGGATGAGATAATAACAGGTGAAGTAGAATTAGGTCCAAGAACCGCGGGCTTCAACTCCAGCTTGGGTGGCTCTTCAACAGATGGCTTGGCTTGCAGAGTCTCTCTTTTTTCTAAGTGTAAGAGCTCAAACTTGAGTGCCCTCGGCTAAACACCTTTTCCATCAAGCGCTAACACCCATTCTTCCCCATTTACCTCACCCAAATTCATCAAACATGCAGCAAGGGGGTCCTCAATAGTTAAGGACTCATCATCTTCCTCCACTATCACATCCACAACATTAATAAGAGAACAATTGGCGAACTCACTTGGTCGCCTCATGGATTTCTACACATTGAATGTGATTTCCTCGTTGGTCAATCTCATCTGAGCTCCCCAGTTTCACAATCAATGAGGGCTCGCCCAGTGGCCAAGAATGTCCTTCCCAAAATTATGGGAATCTCTTCATCCACTCTGCAGTCCAGTATCACAAAATCCGCAGGGAACACAAACTTCCCTACCTGCACCAATACGTCATCCAGAATGTCTGACGGTCTTTTTACCGTCCTGTTTGCCAGCTCCAACAACATAGAGGTTGGTCTAGCTCTACCAATCCCCAACCTCTTGTAGATGGCCAGGGGCATAAGATTAATGTTGGCCCCTAATAACAAAGTGCCTTTGCAAAGACAAAATTTCCAATGGTGTAGGGAATGGTGAAACTCCTTGGATCAGACAACTTTTCCGCAATCGGTCGGGTCAAAACAGCACTGCAAGTCTGAGTAAGCGTCACTGTGGCCAAGTCTTGGAAGTCAAATTTTCGGGACATTAAGTCCTTCATCATTTTGTCATACCCAGGCATCTCCTTTAGAGCATCAATCAAAGGAATGTTTACATGTATTTGTTTCAACATGTCCAAGAACTTTTTATACTGCTCATCCTTCTAATACTTAGCCAGCCGATGTGGGAATGGGGCTAGAGGTCTCTTCTTCCCAGTGAGTTGGGATTTTTCTTTGTCATCCACCACCTCAATCACTGGTTCTTGGGCTAGCTCAACTTCTTTCTCAGCCTCGAGCTGTGTGCTGGGTTCTCCTTGTGCAGGCTGCACTCACCTCAATCAGTTTTGTTGACTCATCAAATTCAATAGGCACTGGTACTAGTGTCTCAGCCTGTCTGCTTTCTTGAGCTCTTTCCTGCTCCAAGTCTAAGTCCCTGCCATTGCGTAGACTCATTGCTATTAGCTTCTTAGGACCATGATCCTTAGGATTTACCTGAGTGTCTACAGGTAATGTCCCCTGAGGACGATTATTCAAAGACATCGAAATCTGGCCCATTTGCACTTCAATGTTTTTAATAGCTGACTCATGTGCATCTACTCTCTCGCTTATTTTTGCAATTGACCCAATAACCTTTTCCATCATTGCTTCAATTCTGGAAAACCCATCTTCTTGTCTACCACCATGTTGTTGCTGAAGGGGGTGATAAGCCTGTTGCTGATGCTAATTCTGATTATTGTACCCCTGTGGCCTTTGGTAAGGCTCCACATTACCCTGAGGTCGCATGGCTCCCATGTTTCCACTGTTGTGTTGCTGCTGAACTGGCCTGTATGGTTGATTTTGTTGGCCCCAATTCCGTCCACCCTGTCGCTGACCCCCATAATTTGACACATAGTTCATATTTTAAGGGTAGTGATGTTGATCACATTCAGCATTCCACTGATTACCAAGTGGCTGACTAATGCAAGTTGTGCATAAGCCCCCATTTGTTGTATCCACAATATGTACCTGCTGTTTTTGCCCTGACTCCTCCACCTTTTTGGTTAGTATGCTCATCTGTGTTATCAAGGTGGCCACATTCTCAACAAGAGTATTGGATATATCGAAGGGCACTGAGTGAACTACCGGAGTAATGGGTGCATTCCTGGTTGTCCACCCCGAATTCTGCTCCATTTTATCAAGCAGGATTTGGCTTTCTCTCCATGTTTTGCTCAAGAATGCTCCACTAGATGAAGCATCTACATTTGCCTTTACAGTATCCGCCAGACCCATATAGAAACGTTGCACCAACATCTTCTCTGGAATACCATGGTGCGGATAGATAACCAACATTCCTTTAAATCGTTCCCATGTTTCCTGCAATGTCTCAGTTGGCTTCTGTCTGAAGCTCAAGATTTCATTAATTTGTTAAGATGTCTTGTTGGGTGGATGGAATTTGTTCACAAACTACTTAACTAACTCCTCCCATGTGGTAATGGAATTAATGGGGAGCGAGTTTATCCAAGTCTGGGCTGCTCCTGTCACTGAGAATGGAAACAACGACAATTTTATTGCTTCCTGAGTGACGTTTGTTTAATTGATGGTTGTTGTTTGCTTTTTCGATTGGCCCAATTCAAGGCCTTGAAAACTTTCTGGGGGTCTGATAAGGCTTCAAATACTTCACAAGTTCTCGATGAGTTTCTAGGCATGCACCTGTACAACCAAGTTAGCAAACGTTAAAATTTCAATGTATAGATGAAAATTGAAGAAAATTGACTATACTGTAGAATTTTGTGTTTCTTCAAACTGTAATTGATAACACCGTTAATTCCCCGGAAACGGCGCAAAAATTTTATCACGCTCAACTATGTCTTATAAAAAGACTAAGCGGGCGTTGCAAATATAATCTAAGTATTTCGCCCAGACTCGAATCCCACAGGGAATTAACCTATCAATTATAATTTTTAGACTCATTCGATTCTTCGTAATCAACTTCCCAAAGATTAAGAATGACAATTTGTTGGTATTTTTACTAACTAAAACTGAATGAAATTAAGTATACTAAAATATAACTACTACTGAGTTGTAAACAAATGCGAGAAGGATCTAAGGTTATGGTTTCCCGCGCTGATGAAATCCCATCTTGTATATTTCCTATTGTTTGGCCTAATTATCTCTATCAATCAAGAGCACTCTTGCTACCACAAATCTCTCCCGAGTAATTACGATAATTTACTAGACGCACTCTCCCGAACTATGGTAGCTGGCTTTTATTATAGCTCACTTTAGATTGCACCCAAGGTATCTTTATCCCTAATCCAACCTTTAAACCCTAGGTTATGTATCCCTCCTATAATTTGGGAGTGGTGTTGTTTAACAAATACCTAAATATTCACTCTCTCCCGAGCAGATACATACTAAATAGGCACAGCTAATTGAGGGTCCTTCAATCAACTACAATAAGAACTTAGTTGAAAAAATAGAGATTGAAATCAAGCAAACTATATTAATATAACAAGATGTTCATCCTCAACGGGTTCCACTAAAAACTTAGACTAAATAGATTAGCTACTCATAATTGTACTGAAAATAACAACAGAAGAATTCATCAACAATGACAAAAATACAAGGAAGAGAGATGAGATTTGATGCCCAATTGCGCTCCTTGCCTCTTGCCATTGCTTTTCTCGAACAAGACTCTAAACCTGATTAATTCTCTATTTTGGGCAAGTTGAACCTTATATAGGTTAAGTTAAATTGTCCCAAGCTTCCAAGTTTACCCCTGAAAAATAACGTGTTCGACTGGACTAGCGCGCTCGCGCTAGCCATCGCGATACTGGGCGCGTTAATGACTAAACATTCTGCCTGGGACCGCTGGACTAGCAGTCGCGCTAATGGGTGCACTAAGACCGCGCTAGTGGACTTATAATTTGTCCCATCAAGTTTTCTTCCTTCTTTTCACACGTCAAATACTCCAAGGGCCTTTCTCCTTCAATTTGGCTCCAAACACCATACTAGATCCTCATAAGCGCATTTAGCTCCTGTGAAACATAAAATTAACAATTAGAGCCATTTTAACATCATTTTAACACTCCTAAGACAGTGAAGCATCATTCCGGTCGGCAGGGGAAAATAGGCTATCGGTGTCGGAATGGAATTCCGACAGTTGGAGCAGGTTTGTAATGTCATTTTGGATACGTGTGCAAATTTCAGGCCAATCGGATGTGTTTTGGTTGGTTTCGGCATCATTGGCGAAATTTAGAAATTTCAAAGTTCATAGGCTTGAATTTGATGTGATTTTGGTGTTCTTGCATCGTTTTTGGTGTTTCGAAGGTTCGACTAAGTTTGAATGAGGTTATGGAATATGTTGGTATGTTTGGTTGAGGTCCCGAGGGCCTCGGGTGTGTTTCGGATGGTTAACGGACCAACTCTTGGCTTAAAACTTGGCAGATTTTTGTTGGTGTGAGTTTCTAGTTTCCTTCTACGCGATCGCGGGAGGATGTTTGCGATGACGTAGGCTTAGCTGGGGATGGAAGGATTCTTATTATATGCGATCGCATGGTGGAGTTTGCGATCGCGTGAGTGTGTGGTTGTTGTGCAGTGCGATCGCGTGGTGTTGTTCGCGTTCGCATAGAGTTGATGGGCGCGTGAGGGGGCTGAGTCATTGTTCTTCGTGATCGCGTAGAGTGGTTCGCGATCGCGTGGGCTTATGTCCTGCTGAATCGCGATCGCGTGTGTATGTCTGCGATCGTGTAGTGTAATTTTATGGGGCAGCAGATTTGTTCTTCGCGATCGCAGTGAAGAAAGAGGCCTGGGCAGACAGTTTTTAAGTTCTAAATTCGGGGGTTCTTGGCCATAACTCAATATTTCAGTAGAGAGCTCGGGGGAAGGATATTTTGGACGATATTTTCAGTGGGGTTCTTGTGGTAAGTGTTTTTCAATTATTTTTGGTTCAATTTCAAGAATTTGTCTTGAGTTTCACCATGCAATTTGAGGAACTAAAGTAGAAAAGTTGAGAAAAATGGGAGGAAATTTTGGAAAATTCTTTTGGTGATTTGAGTGGGCAGGTCAATTGAGGTCGGATTTTGGTAAATTTGGTATGGGTAGACCGTAAGGGAATGAGGATTCTAGTTTTATGATTTTTATCGAATTCCGAGACGTGGGCCCGGGGCTCGGGTTTGGCCAATTTCGGGAATTGTGCTTAAAACCTATGTCTTTCGATTGGTTTTTGTTCCGTTAGCATATATTGATGATGTTAATCTGGTTTTGGTTAGATTCGGAGCCTTTGGGAGTCAATTCGAGGGGCAAGAGCATAGTGGAATAGCTTTTGGGTTGTTTTGAGGTACGTAACGATTGTAACTCTAAACCTAAGGGTATGAAACCCCGGTATTTGATATTGTTTTGGTAAATGAGGTGACGCACATTCTAGGTGACGAGCGTGTGGGAGTGCACCAATAGGGATTGTGACTTGGTCCATCCCGCAGCGACTGTTAAGCCGCGTATTCGAGTTGTAACCTTACGACATCCTGTATCTCAGAAGTTTATACTTGTTTATGGGCTGTGAGCCATGTTTGGGGCCTTGTGCCAACCTGTTTAGACCCTCAGAGGTACTTTTACACTATTCTCACACTATCCCGATAGAACAATTGTGAACACAGTCATGTTTTCTACTTGTTGTTATTTTCATTGTTATCACACTGCTTTGAAAACTCTGAGAAGTATTTTGGGCTGAGTTCCGTGAGTTGAGATGAATTGCCCAAGTGGCTTGTGAGGATGACTGAGTCAGGCCGAGAGCCGAGTATGTGAGGATAGTTACGGATCGGGCTACACGCCGTAGCAATATATATGTCTAGGCCGAGAGCCGAGTATGTGAGGATAGTTATGGACCGGGCTGCACGCCGCAACAATATATATGTTATATATTACATATGGGTCGGGCTGCACGCCGTAGCAATATAGATTATATATGGGTCTGGCTGCACGCCGCAGCAATATAGATTATATATGGGTCGGGCTGCACGCCGCAGAAATATATGTTATATATGGATCGGGTTGCACGCCGCAGCAATGTACATATTGGATCGGGCTACATGCCGCAGCAAATATAGCACTTGGGCTGTAGGAGCCCCTCCGGAGTCTGTACACCCAAAGTGGGCGCAGCCGACTATTATATGGATCGGGCTGCACGCCAGAGCAGTATAGATATATATGTGTTGGATCGGGCTGCCCGCCGCAGCAGTCGTGTGTATTCATGGTACTTGTTGAGTACGAGTGTTTAGTGTGAGCATGCGAGCGGATAGTGGAGTCACGAGTGACTGAGAGGCTTGCCCGAGAGGCTTTATTTGTGAGTGATACTGTGCCCGAGGGGCTCATATTTTATGAAAATGTTGTTTTCACTCTTCTTTACATTGAGCCTCTAATGATAAATGTTTGTATACGAGATTTTTAAATGGAAACTGGAGTTTTATGAAATATTCGCAAGGTAGATTCCCGACTTGATTTATTTCTTTCCGTTGTTACTCATTATATGGATTTACATGATTTATAAATGCTCGTCACTACACTCAAGTTTTTAGTTACTTTGATTACTTACTGAATTGGCGTACTCACGTTACTCCCTGCACCTCTGTGTGTAGATACAGGT
Source organism: Nicotiana paniculata (assembly GCA_005239505.1). Lineage (NCBI taxonomy): Eukaryota > Viridiplantae > Streptophyta > Magnoliopsida > Solanales > Solanaceae > Nicotiana > Nicotiana paniculata. The sequence continues at coordinate 57,136 of MDKI01179181.1, forward strand.
ACCAGACCATCTCACTAGTTAATTTTCGGACGCGCTTGGAGTTTGTTTGAGGATCGAGGTAGCTGCTCAGCGTCCCCAGCTCACCTCCTTTCCTTTCCTCGATTCATAGCTTTTGTCTTTTGTACTTCAGGTTTTTGTAGTAGCAAGTCACCACATTGTACATTGTATTTACAGTCTTAGATGCTCATGACAGTTGACTCCAGGTTTTGGGGAAGTGTATAAATTGTTCATCTCAATTTGCTATTTTAAAATCTGCTAATTTTGAGAAATTATGAAATATTATGATAGACTGAAATGGTTGGCTAGCCTAGTTCCATGATAGGCGCCATCAAGACCGGCTTAGGTTTTGGGGTCTTCACACCTAAACCGGTCAAATACCAAATATAGCCCATGTACCCACACGTCAACTTGTGTACACACATTTCACATAACATAAGTAGCACAAACAAACCAATTCCTAAGGGATAGTTCCCACACACAAAGTTAGACAAGATACTTACATCAACTAGGTCAACTCAACCCTCAAAAATAGCTTTTCCCCTAAAATTTGCCTTCTCGCGGCTCTCATCTAACAAAAATTGACTTAATATCATCAAACAATGCAAGGGAATACAATTACAATAGATAAAGTTATGATCTTTCGCTTTTTCCAAAAACTCAAAAAAGTCAACCTGGAGCCCACCCAATCAAAACCCGGATTCAAGGGTAGATTCCGACTACCCATAACCCCACGAGTCCATATATGTGATTAGTTTCAGAATTCGAGTCCAAATTGACTCTCAAAACTCAAATTCTTATTTTTAAAAAACTTGACGAAGTTTTCCAATTCCTCTTTAATTCACATAAATTTGATGTTAAATCTAAGATATAATCATGAAATATAGTTGAAAATTAATTGGAATTACTTATCCAATTTGTATATGAAAATCGCCTCTCCAAAACGCCTCATACTGGGCCTAGGGTTATGATAGAATGACATGAAATCCCAACTTATTAGCGTTTTGTTCAATTGCAGATATTGCATTTGCGACACAGGGTTCGCATTTTCGAACTCTCGCAATTGCAAAGAAAGGCTTGCAATTGCAGCCACTAACAGACTGAGGAAATGTCGCTATTGCGACTCAATTTTACAAATGCAAAGACTATCCTCCTCGCAAATGCGAGAAAAGCTTCAAAAATGTGAGCTATCCTACCCCGGCCATTATTTCGCAAATGTCAACCAGGCATTACATTTGCGATACCTATGCCGCCCATGCCATGTTCGTAATTGCAATATCAGAGCACCAGCACACCAAATGTTTTGTTTTCAGTTCAAATCATTATAACACATGCCTGAAACTCATCCGAGCCCTCAGGGCCCCAACCCAAACATCCACACAAGTTTAAAATCATCATATGAACTCGCTCACATGATCAAAACACAAACATAACATCTAGAAGTACGAATCAGACACCAAAACGTATGAATTTCAAAGTAAAGTTCAAGAACTTCTAAAATTGCAACTACGCGCCCGAATCCTATTAATTCAATTCCAAATGATACCAAATTTTGCAAAAAAGTTCTAATAGAATAACAGACCTGTTCCAAGTCTGAAAATTATATTTTGAACCCAATAGGCAAAATTCAACCTACGATCAAACTTCTAAACTTCAAATTGCCAATTTTTGGCAAAATAACATAAATCCTCTTATGGACTTTGATCTAAGCCAAGGATCAAAGGGTCTAAACCAACTTAAAACCTTCCTGAGCAAGACCAATCAACCATGTAAGTCATAAAACCATAAACACACATGTGTGAAGTATCAAAAAGGGAAACGGTGTAAAATTACACTAAACGGCTGGTCGGATCGTTACAGTAGTTGGGTTACCTCTTCTTGAACAAACGTGTTTCTAACCTAGGATATCGATCGTTTCTTGTGTTTACCTGAGGGAAGTTAGGTTCCAAACTTAATTTATGGATAACCACTTCCAACAGAATACATGTCATATCTGAGCGAGACTATGAAAAACAATCAGTGTTAATTTTAAGAAAATCAATAATTTAAGTCTTAGTTCCGGGCTCAACCTCATTCCCAAATGGAACTTACTTTATAAGAACTCCATGAAAAAATAAACTTGTTCGAGCTCCTCTGTGGTTGAATTTGTTGCATCCATTCCTCCGGTACCTTGAAAGACCTTGGTACCTGATAGAAATCTGATGACTCCTCTTCCTCATTACCTTTAATCGGGATGGAAGAGGGCACTGGTCCATGTAGTTGCTATTTTCTTGTTCCTTCTTCCATAATACTTTACAAAGTAACTACATTCATTTCTCTCGCAACTGGTTGGTTCCTCTAATCTTTTTTATCCCCTCCGGTGTAGGGAATTTTAGCAGTTGATGGTAAGTCGATGGCACAACCTTCATTTCATGAATCCATGCCCTACCAAAAATCACGTTGTATCCTATATCACCATCCACCACGTCAAACAAACGACTTTGGAATGTGTAGGTAGTAAAATCTCTCCTCGAGTCGTCACACTCATTAGGTTGAACCTAGCCAGAAGCTTCATTATCGAAACTATGTTTCCAGCTAATTTTGCTTGTTCCGAAACTCTCAACTGAATGATATTGGCCGAACTATCCAACCAACCCACGTTTAATTTTAAAATCTAAAACATTAAGTGATATTACTAGAGCATCGTTGTGAGGTAAAACAAGGCCATCAACGTCTTCTTCCGTGAAGGTGATTTGGTCATATACTGATGTCTCTCGGATCCTCTTGCCATGAGTTACCGGTATCTTTATATTCCTTTCTGCTGAATGTCACTCCATTTACTTCACCACAACTAAATATCATGTTTATCGTTAGGTGAGGTGATCCTGCAGCCGGTTTGGCTAGTTCCACATCATCTCGATTCCTCCCATAATTGTTCTTGGCCCGATCACTTAAAAGTTCTCTAAGGCAATTATTCTTCAATAATGTTGCAACATCTTTGCGAAGGTGCCGACAGTCCCCAGTGTTGTGCCTATATGTTCCATAGAATTCCCACCATAGATTAGGATCCCTTTGACTAGGACCAATCGAATTGGTTTCAGAAATCTTACCTCCTTAATATTTCTCGTAGACGAAACCAGTTCTACCAAACTGACATTGAAGTTATAACCGAATAATCAGGGATATATTGAATCCTAGGACCATGATGGTTCTCTCTCTTGTAAAGTTGTTCTACCCCAGCAATCATACGCCCTTATATCAGAAACAAACAGGTCTGATGACTTAAAATCTTTGCTTCCATGCCCATCATCTTTTTCGTTAGGTTGAAAATGATCCTGGAAGACCTTTTGTCCGCATTGGAATTAGTTTGAACTTTTTCTGATTTCGATTGCGATTACAACCCTTGGATGACACTTAAGAGCACAATTGATCGTCTTTAATTCTAATTTTCGATTTATAACAATTGTGGGTATCTGCCCATATGGTTGCCTGAAATTTGAACAGGATTTCCTTTAAATTCCTAGAGGTATTGGAGTTCAGCAGATTGAGACCTTTGGTGAACACTTCAGCTGCCCACCCATCTGGTACTGAAGGGAAAATAATCATCTCCTTTCGAAATCGGATTACGAACTCTCGCAATAGTTCAGACTCTCATTGAGCAATTCAGAATATGTCTACTTTCTTTGTGTGTACTTTCCTTGTCCCAGCATGAGCTTTAATGAAATAATTTGCAAGCATTTCAAAGAGTCAATTGAATGCTCAAGTAAAAGAGTCTTCAACAAGGCATATTTAATCTCATGTAGGTCCAAGCCATTTGCCTTTACAATCGTGGTGTAATTGTGTTATTCTCTTGTGGGTCCGAAGTCCCATCATACTTTGAAATATCATGCATCTTTGATCTTTTATAAATCAATTTTGGGTCGCACTTGATTTGAACGGCAACTGTGTATACTTCTATGAATCTGGTCCCTTAAACACTAGTGTTGCCCGTGGGACCTAATCCATACGAGCATATAATTCTTTAGCATTTTGTTCTATTAGTTCATTCATTTCCTTCATGAATCTCATGAGCTCGATTTTAAAAGGATCATTAGCGTTGTTGTCATTTCTGGATGTACTATCTGCACCACATGCCTCATTTTCATTAAAAGCAAACTCCTCGCTTGAAGCAATGGTGCCAGTTCTTTGCACTATATGATTTGCAGGCATGCTGGGAGGAACTCGAACTCCTCCATTGGAGTTATTGGAAGCAGCTGAAAGCGCCTGCTTTAATTCCGTCATTACCCAATATTTTCTTGAGAGATGATTCATAATTTCCCTTTGTTCCACTATCAAAATTTTGACCATTTCAACAACACGTTCATTGTCCATATCATTAGGAGTTGGACCTCTCACATGCTGAGGATTTCGTTCTTCACGAATCAGAGTTTTTCTGTCTCCTTCATTGTGAGTTTCACTAGTTGAATCATCATGCTAGAACATATCCCACGCTTGTTGTTTGTTACAACATTGTAAGAGTTGTTCACATCGTTTGCTGCCATATCTGATTTTTATTTTACTAAAGAAAAAGTGTCAAACTGCGTTAGTAACACATGAATGGATCAAAGTATTAACACAATTGTTTGTGCCCCACGGTGGCCGCCAAACTGTTTACCTGTAAAATTGTACAGTTAAATTTATAACATGATTTATAGACACGTGAATTAAGTTGATCAAAGAATATAAGATAATAAAGAACATAAAATAAGTTAATAAAAATAAATTAAAAGAAAACACGAGCCTGACTGTGGGCAGAACTTCTCTCAAAGCAATAACAAGAGCAATACGAAGAACAAAGTAAGGAATATTGTTTTATGGAATAAGAGCTAGTTTTGCCCTATTGGTATACAGAATGTCTCGTGCCCTATAATGAATATAAATTCTCCTATTTATAGCTCAATTCAGGGAGATAAGATCCCCAAATTAAACATTTCTTTAATACAAATAAAATCGCTCTTGATAGATGAATAACGAGTGGTATTACTGAAAAAATTCTTTGTAACGGCTGCTCATTGAATGTTGTATTTCCTCACTGATATCTTCCCTTCAAATATTCATCCTCAGTTTCACTATCTTCGGAACTTACCCAATACCTGTCACATGTTATCACCGGCGCCAACTATTTTCTGACTCGTATCTTACTTGTCTGTACTTTCACGTGTCAATTCGTCGAACATCTACCTGTTGTTTATCAATTTTACCCATACAAATAGTGGTTACTAGTACTATTTATTAAGCTTACTCTCATATATTTAGAAGGCTTATCTTTTAACAGAATAAAAGGAAATTTCTTTTTAATTTGAGAAGAAATATACTTTACTTGAAGTCTTGAAGCTCTTCCTATGAGAGCAGAGAAATGCAAGTAATAAACAACCAAATTGCATACTTCAAGGCTGGGTCCGAATATAACTAGTTGGATTGTTCTATATTGTTTGAAGGGACGACAACATGTAGTTGTCTCTTTATATGGTTTTACGATATTCATCTAACGAGTTAATTTTATGGGTAAGTTATTCCGGTGTTCTTTTTTCTTAGTCACGATAACAAAGTTAAAGTTATTCCAATTATTTATTTAACCATAATAATGAATCTCCATGTTATGTTATGCACACTGTAGTTAACTCGGTTTGGTGCATGGGGTGTTAGACTCTCCGTATTGATTGAAGGAATGGATTACTATTTCCTTCTAATTATTGTTTCTTTCTGATAATACTCACCACATGAGCTAAATTTTGAGATTAAGTTAAGTATTCTACTTTCTTAATAAAATTTGTTATTTTTTTATGGCATTTAATCGAAACATAAGAGAGTTTTAAAATATAGGAGTATTTCTGTCATCAAAGCCAAGCATTCACCGAGTGAACGGGCAGAGATACAGAAGCGCAATTTCCGATTCAAATTAAAGAAAGTTGCACAGTCGAGAAACAGACAGTGTTGCTGAGAAGTAAGAAACCACTGAGCCGGTCATTTACGTGCGTCCTTATCAGTCTCATTAATTGCCACAATCAAACTCTACTGCCCTTCTCGCTGACAAACTTGTTGAAACCATTTCACCAAAAGGAAAAAAAGATTTCGTCACTCATAGAGATGGAAATAATTTTGTTTTTCAAATATTTCAACTTTTATCATATCATTTTTCTTAAAAGAAGCTCTTGATTCATATATATATTTAATAAATTTAAGGGAAATTCTTATTAAAAGAACTTTTTTATCAAACATATCCTCATATTATTACAGTCTAAATATTTCTATCTAAAATTTAACTATTTTTATAAAATCAGTGTCAGCGCTTAGTGAATATAAGCTACTACATCCTGTTCATAGTAAATGGCTTTCAAGCCTTTCAACTTTGGTCCAAAATATGGAGTAAGTGATTCTTTTAAAAGCCGAGAAGGTATTAATTTTTTTTTTCAAATTTATCTTTGTCTCATAAATAATTTAAACAAATTTCTATAAAAAATTTAAATACTTCTAAATTTTAACCAGTAACAACAAACAACAACAACTACCTAGTAAAATTTCACCAGTGAGGTTTGGGGAGGGTAGCGTATACGCATGCCTTAACCCTACCCCGGAGGGGTAGAGAGGCTGTTTCCCGGAGACCTCGACTCAGAGACAATAGATCCGTGACAATAACAGAAACCAAAAACATAATATCAGCAATGTGAGAGATAACAAATTTCTGTAAAAGCAGTAACACAAATACTATGCAAAAATGTGAAACACAATATAAACCGCTAGTAGTGCTAAATAAAACACTATCAGACTAGCCGGTACAAAGAGAAAAATCGGGACAAAGAGGAAAACCGCTCGACTACCCCTTAACTCTACAACCCTAATGCTCGACCTCCACACCTTCCTATCAAGAGCCATGTCTTCGTAAATCTTGAGTCGTGCCATGTCCTATCTGATCACCTCACCCCAATACTTCTTAGGCCGCCCTCTTCCTCTTCTCGTACCTGCCAAAGCTAACCGCTCACACCTCCTAACCAGGACATCTAGGCTTCTCCCCCACACGTGCCCGAACCATCTAAGTCGTACTTCCCGCATCTTGTCGTCCACGCCCACCCTCTCCCAAATATCTTCATTACTAATCTTATCTAGCCTATTGTGTCCGCACATCTATCTCAACATCCTCATTTCTACTACTTTTATCTTTTGGATATGTGAATTTTTAACTGGCCAACACTCAGCCCCATACAACATGGCCGGTCTAACCAGCGCTCTATAGAACTTACCTTTAAGTTTCGGTGGCATATTCTTGTCACACAGAACTCCTGACGCTAACCTCCATTTCATCCACCCCACCCCCAATACGGTGCATAACATCCCCGTTGATCTCCCCATCTCCTTGGATAATTGACTCGAGGCATGTAAAACTTTCTCTCTTGGGGATGACTTGTGAGTCAAGCCCCACTTACACGTCCATTTCCCCCGTCGCGTCGCTCAACATACACCCCAAATATTTCTTCTTAGTCCTACCCAACTTGAAATCTTTAGACTCCAGGGTCTGCCTCCATTAGGGATGTGCACAATTTGATAAATACTGAAACCGTACCAAAACCGAAAATTTTGGTATTTGGTATTCGATATTTTCGTATTCGGTATGATATTTGGTTTAAGTTTTTAAAAAAATTGGTATTACGTATTGTATTTGGTATTTTAAATAAAATATCGAAATACCGATACCGTACCGAAATATAAATTATATTACACAATACACATATTATTAGTTATAACATAAATATAATTAATATAAAATTTAACTTTCTTTTATTCTCGAAGTTCATCAATTAACTCTAAGAAAATAACATGACATTTCTAATGATCAAATTTATTCTTTTATGTACAGTTTTCTCTCTCTGGGTTGGTATTTGCTAATTTTGGACAAAGTTTTTGTCAACAAAGGTTTTTAGTTTTGTACTTCTGAGTACTTTAATATGGTGTATCAGTGCGTTCATCGCCAGGGAAAATAATAACGAGCCAAGCACAGATCCTTGGTGTAACTTCATAACATCCGGAAGAGGCTCTAAGTCACCTCCCACAGTCCTAACCCGAGTCATAGCTCTATCATACATATCAGTTATCGCCCTAATATAAGCCACAGTCATTCCTTTCACGTCCAGGTATCTCGAAAGGACGTTCCTATGGACCTTGTCATATGCCTTCTCTAGGTCAATAAACATCATATGCAAATTCCTTTTTCTATCCCTGTACTGTTCCACCAACCTCCTAATAAGGTGGTTAGCTTCCATAGTAGAACGACCAGGCATGAGCCCCCACTAGTTTTCCGATATAGACACCGCCCTCCTTACCCTTCCTTCCACCACCCTCTCCCAAACTTTTATGTTATGACTTAGTAACTTGATACCCCTATAGTTGTTACAAGTATGAATATCACCTTTGTTATTGTACACCGGAACCATCGTACTCCACCGCCACTCATCTGGCATCCTCTTTGTCCTGAAGATAACATTAAACAGCTCAATCAGCTACTCCAAGCATGCTCTACCCGTATACCTCCAAAATTCTACTGGAATCATGTCTGGTCTGGTCGTTTTACCCCGACTCATCTTATGCATCGCTCCCACGACCTTCTCAACCTTAATACGCCTACAGTAGCTAAAGTCGATGTGATTCTCGGAGTGCCCCAATTCCCCTAACATGATATTTTCATCCCGCTCTTCATTTAGAAGTTTATGAAAGTACGACTGCCATCTTTGCTTAATTTGGGCCTCTTCCATCAATACTCCACCTTCCTCGTCTTCGATGCAACTAACTTGATCCAAGTCGCGAGCATTTCTCTCTCTCGCTTTGGCCAGTCGAAATAACTTCTTGTCCCCGCCTTTATCTGCCGGTTCCTCATACATCTGACCGAACGCATCAGTCTTATCCTCTATGACTAGTAATTTAACCTCCTTCCTGGCCTCCGTATATCATTCTTTGTTCGCTCTCATCTGCTCCTCGTCAGTGCTCTCTACTAACTTAAGGTAGCCGTTTTCTTTGCTTCCACTTTACCTTGGACCACGGTATTCCACCACCAGTTGCCTCAGTTCCCGCCAGAGTAAACCTTCGAGACTCCCAACACCTCTCTTGTCGCCTCCCTTATACAGTTCGTCATCACCATCTGCATAACGCTAGCATCCCCACCATTCTTCAAGGCTCCCATAACCGTGAGTCGCACCTCCGAATCCCGCGCATTATCCTTAGTCAAAACTCTCCACCTGATCCTCAGTTGACCCTGTACAAACCTATTCTTCCTCTTTATCAAGATACTGACATCCATCACCAGGAGCCTATGTTGTGTCGCGAGGTTCTCACTCGGGATCATCTTGCAATCCTCGCACAACCCCCTATCACATCTCGTGAGGAGGAGATAGTTAATCTGATTCTTAACCACCATACTCCAGAAAGTAACCAAATATTCCTCCCTCTTTGAAAAATAGAGCTCATGATCACCAACTCAAAAGCTCTAGCGAAATCCAACACTGAAATACCACCTCCGTTCCTATCCCCAAAGCAGAAGCCTCAGTGCTCCTCGCCATAGCCACCAGCAGACGACCCAATATGACCATTGAAATCCCCTCCTATGAATAGCTTCTCCGTAGGCGGAATACCCCACACCACCTCATTCAGCGCCTCCCAGAAACGCCTTTTAACCTCCTCGTCCAAGCCTGTTTAGACACGTAAGCGCTGATGAGATTCAAAGCGCTCCCTCCAACTACTAACTTAATCGCCATAGATCTATCATTGACCCGCCTAACCTCTCCCAGTGACTCTCTGAGCTCCCTATCCACCAAAATATCCACTCCGTTCTTGCCCTTCACGACTCTGGAGTACCACAATTTATGCCCGACTGCATTCCTCTCCTTCGATCCTACCCACCTAATCTCCTGCACACACGATATATTGACCTTCCTCTTCTGGAGAATTTTTGCCAGGTCTATAGACTTACCCGTCAATGTCCCTATATTCCACGATCCAATTATCAATCTACAGGCGCCCTTGTTCTCCTTACCCCTTTGGGCCCCGTCCCACCCTGACCCCTTGCCCATAAAAGATAATTTAAATAACTTTCTTGATTAACGTTACTAAGTAATGGATATGGCAAAACCTTTATATTAAAATTAATTATTGTGGATGGAAAGGATAGGGAGTATTTACAATTAGCTAACCCAAATTGACTCATGGTTATTAACCTTCAACACGGAGTAGTTAGAGATATTGCAAAAGTACAATCACTTCACCTCGTACGATTATCTCACATCACATAGTTCAAAATGATCTGTAAAATTATTTTTTTTAAGATATCCCACAAAAAGTATATTTCATGTATTTTCCTTCCTATCAAATGCATGTTAATTAATATATGACATTTCCTTCGCCATTAATGATACCAACAAACTCCTGCCAAAGGACCCTCTTTCCCACCCAATTCACCTGTATAAATAGTTAATACGCTTCACTCAAATCCCCATAACCTTAAATAAATCACTAGAAAAAACAAAAGAATGGAAGCTCACAACTTCAATATTCCACGGCTGATATTCCAATTCTTACTACTAATAACAACTTCTTTAGCAGGAAAAGTTCCAGCAATTATAGTGTTCGGGGACTCCTCCGTTGATGCTGGCAATAACAACCAGATTTCCACTCTTCTTAAAAGCAATTTCGAGCCTTATGGCCGTGACTTTTATGACAAAAGACCAACAGGAAGGTTCTGCAATGGACGTATTCCACCAGATTTTATATCTGAGGCTTTTGGTTTGAGGCCATTTGTGCCAGCTTATTTGGATCCCATGTACAAAATTTCTGATTTTGCTCTTGGGGTTTGCTTTGCTTCTGCTGGTACTGGTTATGATAATGCTACTTCTGATGTTCTTGTAAGCCCTCTTATTCTCATTCTACTTACTACTCCTATTATTCCCACGTCTTGATTAATTATGAGCTTATATTAATTGATAAAGAAATCTAAAATGAAATTATTGTGTAGCTACATTATTAAGGGTAAATCAGAAATTTAGAGTTAAATTACTATTTGTGGTCGAATTTAACTTATATACACATTGGCAGCGTGTAAGATTATTATAATCAGTTTTTCTTAATAAGCTGTAGTATAATCTATCTTATTTTCAAGTTATTAATTTCATTTTTGTAGATAATTATTTAATCTTTTAAATGATCTAACTATATGATTTTTTTTATAGTACTGTGATCGGCATAAGCTGATCCTAATGTTTATACCAGGCATAAAGCTTTTATAGTGTGAGATACGGGTTCCATCGAACCTAATATTATAATTTTGATTTAAACTTTATATTGTCTTAAAAAATTTATTTAATATGTACAAAGTATTACTCTATAGAATTTAATGACTAAAAATGACTAAAATTTTAAATTCATAAACTTTAAATTCTGATTCTACGTCAATTATTTTTTTTAAAGGAAAGAGCAGTGATATGTTGTGTTGGTTGGGTGGATGGGGCATTCGTCAGCCACTCTCGTGCGCACACGGGGTTGCTTTATATTGAATTTTCTTTTAAAAATATTAAAATATTTGGGATTCTCTCATGTGTTAACCTAGAAAACGTACATTGCCGGAAATTATTGTTAGATGACTAAGAAAATAACTATCATGTATTACTAAAAAATTTCTCCCATTAAGATATTTTATAGATCATATGTTTGTCAATTTTTTCAATATTTACCAAACATATATTCACTTATCAAAACTTTATCTATAACTTTAACAAAGTAAGATTGGAATAATATTCATGTAACAAAAATAAAAATCAAAAATCCGACAAAATCGAACCAAACTAAACCGATATAGTTGGTTTGGTTTGATTTGATAAAAACCGAACCAACCTTATCCATGTGTACCCCTACCCAAATCTTTACACCAAATTTAGTTAATTTAACACTTAGAAGACAATATTAAACTATTAAAACAAGTTTTCTCATAGGCCGGGCAATATAATATACAACAATTTTAAATTTTTTTTATTTAAGCTTCACATTCATTTTCATGGGTTATGGAGTAATATTTATTTCAATAACTTTGATCTTGAATCTGCTTTTTTGATTGATTTTTTAATAATCAAGTAAAATCTTTGGTAAAAAAGAATTACAAGTGTCATATATTTTTAGGAGTATTGCAAGCATTAGGTGTGAGAAAGTTTTCTTATGAAATTGATGCAGTATGCAACATGTTAAAATTACTGCATGTGCATTGTATGCATTTAACCAATAACTAATTATCGAATTACTACAAAACTATATGTATATGTTAAGAGTTTAATTAAGTTAAATATACTGTCTAAATTTTTTTATACCATCAGGATATTTATATGTTGTTTCAGATAAATTGTCTTATTTTTAAGATTATGGGTGAATTTGGTAGGAAGGAAAATATTTTTAAATTTTTTCATATTTGATTTGCTTAAATATTTTAGAAAATATTTTCCTTATGAACTCATTTTCCTCCAATTGAAGAAAAGTATTTTCCTTATCAAGAGAATGGAAAATATTTTTCAAAAATCCTTTTCAGCCTTCCCCACCCTCAACAACCCACCCACCCCATCTCTCCAAAAATGCTTCTTTTTCTTTTCAAATTTTAATTTTTCTGTTATCACCCACCCTACTACCCCTCCACCCCCCACCCCCGCAAAAAAAAAATCTTTT